>CAUYTI010076819.1:0-41283 GCA_963575145.1 Galago senegalensis | reverse complement strand
GCCCCTCAGGCCATGTGTGGTCCCAGCTGTGGAGTCTCTCTGGCCTGATGGTTATAAAGTGGAATGCTTCTCAAAGGGCACTGTTAGGAGTCTGGCGGCTGCCTCATCCAGAAACCAGCAAAGTTTCCCGGTGTGGGGTTGAACCAATGCAGTAGGGAGTGGGTTTGCTTCCTTGTCCTCCAAAATGCGCTTTAGAACACCTGCTTTGCCTTCTCCAGTTGCCACAAAGATGACAGTTCGGGCTGCATTCAGGACAGGAAGTGTGAGTGTCACACGCTGTGGGGGTGGCTTTGGGAAGTCACTGATGGGGGCCACAATCTTCTCACGCTCCTGCAGAAGGGGATGGTCTGGGAAAAGTGAGCAAGTGTGACCATCTGGGCCCACTCCCAGGATCAGAAGGTCAAAAACCGGGATGGAGTCTCCTTGGAATGCCTGTCTCAGCTTCTTGGCATAGTCCTCAGCTGCCTCCTCCACAGGTAACTCAGGGTTGATGGTGATCACTTGGTTGTCTGGGATGGGCAGCCTGGAGAGCAGGTGTGTCCGGTAAAGGCCATACGTGCTCTCGACGTGCTCTCGGCGTGCTCGAAAGGCACTAGGCGCTCGTTGCAGAAGCCCAGCGTCCAGCGGGCGAGGCTAGAGGGCCCGGCGGGGACAGCGGCGGCGGGCAGTTCACGGGCCAGCATCGTGACCAAGCTGCCGCCCGACAGGCCGAGCGCAAAGCGGGCGCGGGCCCCAGCCAGGCAGCATGCTGCCCTCTGAGCCACTAGCTGCGCTAGCGAGGCGCCCAACTCCTGCGGGCTCGAGAAGACCGAGATTAAGCCCGGGGCCGGCGCGGCCATGGCGACGGCAGCAGCGGGCCCCGGGCATGTTCTTATTCTGCTCTGAGCATCACCTAGTTGGAGTTCTTCCTGTGTCCCAAACATCGATGCCCGGCTCCTGGTTCTTGCTGTGTCTCTCTTTGAACAGAGGCGATTTCTTTTTTGTCAAATAAATTTCATAGGAAGGGTTGAAGCTACCATGTTAACAAATTATTATAAACTTCTCTTCTAGCCATGTGCTTTTTCCACGTTTTGTATTCGCATCAGCATGTAATCCTGTTCTGACCACATGCATCGGCTGCGATTGGATTCTTTGTGAATTTCTGCTGAAGTGCCAGCATGTCGCAGGACTGACAGGTTGCTGGGTTGGGGGGTGCAGGGGGACCGGCACACCCTCTCTGGAGTCCTTTTTCACTAATTGCATTCTGCATCTTAAAATTGTTCTGACATTTTGACTCAGGAACTTCATTTCTAGAAATGATTGTAAATAATCAGAGATATTTGTATGAGAATAATCAATGCTGTACTCACATTCATATTAAAAAGTTGGAGGCAGCTTAAGTGCCTAACAGTAAGTACCTGATTGAATAAATTATAATAAACCTGAAGGATGAACTGTGTGATCATTAAAAATTATTTCAGAAAATTGAAATTTTGTATAATATACACAATAAGTGATAAAAATGGAAAACAGATTGATCTCAATTTCATCAAAAAACATAAGACCAGAAGGAAACACTTCATAGCCAAGTGGTTCTTGCTGAGGTGTGAAGGGTAAAGTTTTCTTTTCATTTTTATTGTATTTCTCTAACTTTTCTATGATAACTGTGTATTCTTTTTGAAACTCATTTTAATATTCTAAAGGAAAAGACTGATATGTTTGACTACATTAAAATTAAAACTCCTATATGAAAAAGATACCTTGAGCATGTATTACTGTTATAATCAGAAAGTTTAAAAATAAAGCTTTCGGGGTGCTGAAATTAGGCCACATCATCATCATCATCATTAATATTTACAAAGGCACCAAAGAAAAACCATCTATGCAAAAATCTGAACTTCCAACATGGGGAAATTATTGCATCAATAATTTCATTATACTTGAATTCTTTCTCCTCAAACAGATACACTGAAGACCTAAGTTAAATATTAACCTCCCCCCACCCCCACATTTGAAAAAGAATTTCTTCCACAGAAATTGCTTTCCTAGGACATAATCTGTTCCACAGCATAAGGTGTGCCTATTTGAAACTGTCAGTGTCTCATCATCTTAACTCCTTTCATCCCAGAAAACATTAGCAAACCCATCACCAGAATCTTGGAGGGAAGTTCTCCTTTTAGAGAAGCAACAACATTGGGGAAGTTGGTTATCTTTTTCTGTCTTTAGGGAAGAGCAAAGAGAGAGCTGAGCCCAGGAGCAGACCAAAGAGGCTCAAATATTTTTCTTGATCAATACTCAAGAATTTAACCTTGTCATTTTCTATGATTCCAGATGTGCCCAAAATACCAGGCACCTCTGTGGTCCTACCTCTACCACTCCAAGGTCAAATATGAACGGTGTGGAGTCAGACCACGTAATGAGTTATCCAAATAGCTTATGCTCCCTGACAGTGTGAAGAGAGGGGCTGAGGGTTCTCCAGGACGTGGATACAAACGCACCTCTGTGGGCAGCAGGAAGCCCGCTGGGTGTGTCCAAATGGTCAGAGCACAAACTTTCAGCAGAGAAAAGGGAGCCTGCTTCCTATTCTGGCTTATAGCCACAGAGGGTTGGTAAAAAGGAGAAGAAGGGGGGGGAGTTGCGGGAAGAGGGAGAAAGAAAAAGAAGGGGAGGGAGGACTCCAGAGGAAGAGAGAGAGAGAGGAGGGGAGCGGAGGACACAGAGTCTTCCAGCTGCCTCCTTTCCCTCTCCTCTCATTATGCACCACACCAGCCAACACTGTGGAAAGAGCCAGGCTGTGTGGCTCAGATGCCTTTACATGAAGAACATACGAGGCAGTGGGTCAGCTCTGACTTTGGAAGGTCGAGAAGGATGACAGCTGAGGGGTGATGTGGTCTATCTTACCCAGCCATGCACAGCAGCTTCCTGCCAACTAGTGTATAACACAAAGCACACCCCCAGCTAGGGAGGAGGAGAGTGCAGCCAGGACAGTGTCTCGTTTGCATACGTCAGGGCCCTGTCTGCGGGGATCCTTTAGCTTTGGTTGGTAATAAGATGGCCTTGTGCCCCTAGGACAGCTGGCACAGGCCTGGGAGGCCCGGCAGCACAGAGTAGAAGGCCCAGAAATAGCCACACAGGGAGCTTCCCCCAGCCGTGGGGGAAGGACTACCAAGACACAGCCCTGAGCACACACGGGCCGGGCAGTGTTAGGTCAAGGCTAAGGAGAAAAATGCCAGTTAACTCCTGACAAATTCCTGGTCTGCAAACCCTCAGCAAAATGAAGTAAGTCAGGTTCACTCCAAGATAAATGGGAAAGACTCACTAACTTCTTTTTTTTTCTTTTTAAAGACAGAGTCTCACTTTGCCACCCTCAGTAGAGTGCTGTAGCATCACAGCTCACAGCAACCTCTAGCTCTTGGACTTAGGCAATTCTTTTGCCTCAGCCTCCTGAGTAGCAGGGACTACAGGTGCCCTCCATTAATGCCTGGCTATTTTTTGTTGCAGTTTGGCCGGGGCCAGGTTCGAACCTGCCACCACTCAGTATATGGGGCAGCACCCTACTCACTGAGCCACAGGTGCTGCCCTCTCACTACTTCTTACTTGACTAACTCCTGAGCCTGGGAAATGAACTGACTATCCCCAGACTAACCTTTAAACAATGCCAGGTGAAGAGAATACTGAGACAAAGATGTATGGAGGAAAAGTACGGGAACTAAAATGTACAGGAAATATTAAAACAAAGATGGATGACTCACTAACTACAAAATTCGGCTTCTGTACAATGCTTGCTTGCTATTCCCCTTCCCCCCAAATGCACCTAAACATCTCCGTGCCAACCAGAATGCAGACCAAGCCTTCAAAACTTGACTCCATAAGCACTTGGGGCTGCTCTCTGAAACCCCATGTTGGGACACTGAGGCAGTCACCAGCTGGCTCTTCAATAAAAGGACTCTGCTGTAAATTTAGCTTGTTTGGCAGTTTGGTCTTTGTGGAACTCCTGGGCACTACAGCGGGAAGGTGAGAGGGAGTTGGTCAGGGAAGAGGAGACAGAGAAAGGGAAGGGCACAGAGAGGGAGCAGCGTGTTCAATAGCACAAAGGATGTGTTGAAGAACTGCCCAGAAGTCAGTATGATTCATGCCAGATTGTGGGCAGCCTTTACACCCAGCTAAAAACCTGGTGCTTGTGGGTATTGGGGGAAAATTAAAGTACTGTCAATCCAGAACAATCCTCTTTATGATAAATAGAAAGGAAAGACCACAGTTTCATCGTTGAGTAAGCATTAAACCACTTTACAACATGCATGGTGGATAGCCTGCCAATGAGATTACAAAGATAAAAAGAAATCTCACCATTCAAAAATGTTTTCCCATTTATTTTTATATGTATGTATATTCATAGGGTACAAGTGCAAATTTGCTACATTGATAGACTGCATTGTGGTGAAGTCAGCCCTCAATGCATCCGTCACTGGAGCCACACACATTGTACCCACCATGCTCCTCCCATCACCCACGCCCCACTCCTCCAAGTCTCCACTGTCCATCATTCCACACTCTACTTCCATGTGGACACATTATTTAGCTCCCACTTACAAGTGAAAATATGCAGCATTTGTCTCTCTGTCTCTGAATTGTTTCTATAAGACAATGGCCTCCAGTTCCATCCTTCTTGCTGCTAAAGTCTTTTCTATGGCTGAGTAGTATTGCATTATGCATATATACCACATTTTCTTTACCTAATCTACACTAATGGACACAAAGGTTGATTCCATATCATTGCTCTTGTGAATAGTGCTGTGATAAACATACAAGTGCAGGTATCTTTTTTATACATTGATTTCTTTTTCTTTGGGTGCCAATAGGAGAACTGCTGGATCATATGGTAATTCTATTTTTAGTTCTTTGAGAAATCACCATGATGTTTCCATAGAGATTGCACTAATTTACATTCTCACCAACAGTGTATGAGAGTTTCCTTTTCCTGGCATCCTTACCAATACTGTTATTTTTTGTCTTTATGATAATAGCTATCCTGATTGGTGTCAGATCTCATGATGGTCTTAATTTGCATTTCCCTGATCACGAGTGATGCTGACTCTTTTTCATGTGCTTTTTGGCCATTTGTTCGTCTTGTTTTGAAAAACGTCTATTCGTGTTTATTTGTTTGTTTTTTACTGAGTTGTGTGAGTTCCTTATAAATTCTGGGCGTTAGTCTCCTGCCAGTGTATTGTTTTGAAATATTTTCTCTCATCCCACAAAGTGTCTCTTCACTCTGCCCATCATTTCTTTTGCTGTGCAGAAGCTTTGTAGTTTAATTAAGTCCCATTTGTCTAGTTTTGGTTTTGTCGCCTATGCTTTTGAGGTCTTAGTATGCATTCTTTTCCTAGACCAATGTCTACAAAAGGTTTCCCTAGGTTTTCTTCTAATATTTTTTATAGTTTCCTTCATAGTTTTATAGTTTCCTATAGTTTATAGGCCTTGTATAAGCCTTCCATACAAGTCTCTAATCAATCTTGAGTTAGTTTTTTATACAGTGAGAGATAAGGATCCAGTTGCAGATGACAATCCAATTTTCCTAGCACTATTTATTGAAAAGGGTGTCCTTTCCCCAGTGTATATTCTCAACTTCATCAAAAATCAATCTCACCATTTTACACGAAGCAGTTAGAATCCATGACACACATGTGTTTGAGAGTGACAGTAATTTATTTTCCCAGAGGATCTGGCAGCACCATTTGTTGGGCATTCCTTCATAGCTCCTCCCATGTCCACCTGCCAATTAGCCTGCTAATTGCCTATATCTGAATTGCCTTTGCCTCCATGAGGAGCAGGTGGCTACAGCTTGAAGCAAGATGCCTAGGCTAAACTCTCATGATGACCAGGAGATAGGAATGCTATCTCCCTTGATGTTGATATTTTAAAGAGATGGCTCCCAGGCCCTTAAAGCATTCTTGGGTTATAAAGCTGGCCAGCTGCCTTACTTACAAATATTTACAGACACATCAAAGCAGAGGAAGGGTTCACAAACACTAGGTTTCTCATGGGAATTTTCTAAGAAAGGGAGGGGGACGGTCTCTTTCCATTTTGCCACTGAGAGTGTTCAGTTTTTTAATTTACCCTTACGTGGGTAATGGTGAGATGCTGAGACATGGCCAGGCATCGGCTTCCTTCCCCAAATTCTGTGGGAAATTCCACAGTCAGCTACCTGAGGGAAATGATTAGGAATCTGGCCATGACCAAAAGCGGACACAAAGGGAATATCTTCACAAGGCCTGGAAGGTAAGAACTGCTTTCCTGGGGACATGGCTGGTTCAGTTACAGGGGATGATTTTTCAAGGAACTTGCAGTTCCATTTCAGAGTCATCTCTGTGAGCAATGCCGAAAGCTCTTGGGAAGATGCTCTTGTGACAACCTCGAGCACAGGAAGTGCCTGACCAGGTGTCAAACCAACCCTCATTTCAGGTCAAGCCCGACTGGGGTGGTCTTTTAGTGTGGGGCTCATCATCTCCTTGTAGGGGCCCCTTCTCAACACCCAAGCTATCTCATTCCTACGTGGCACATAGTCATTTCCAGTAACAGAAGATTGCAGACGGTTCCAAAGTTGCTTCTGCAAACCGCAGGCGTTGCCCAAAGCATCCCATCCCCCACTTCAGATCATGGATGTCACAGAGACTACAGTGACCTCAACAGGAGGAAATTTGTAAAAATCAGATTTTCTGACTTCAACAGAAAACATCTAGACAAGCAACAGGCAAGCATCTAGACAAGCGTAAGAAAATTAAAATCACAAATAACCTGCCCTTTTTAGTGGGCATCCTTCCATTGCGAGGTCCAGCACATTTTTGTATGCTTTCCTTTAAAAAGTAATGACTAGATTGACGGTATCATTCACTGTGTTCCTTTAAACCGTCTAATATACATTCCCCCATGTTTTGCCTGAGTCAGTACAGCTTGGGGATTAAAAGTGTATGTTCCACAAACTTCTGTAAAAAAGAAAAGAAATAGATTTTTAACAATTTTTTTAGATTTTTAACAAATTACTATGATTTAGTAATTTTCTTACTGGGAGAGAATAATAAAATATATTTCTTTGGGTTGATAATAAATTAAGTTAATTAAAACTGTACTTAAAGTTATAGCTATGATATAATGACATTGGTCTTATAATGAAATAACAAATACATGTATCCAAAGTATTATTGTTTCTTTTTCAGTACATTGGAGCTTTGGCCTTAATCCAAAAACAACTTCCACACTCCCCTTTGGGAATTATCAGCAGCACCTTCGTCTAACTGATTTAAGTATTTTTTGTTTCAGTGAGATTTCTTCTTGAGATGCTAGATTTAATTGTGAAACTATCAAAAGATTCTTCAAAGTAAAGTTTTGTGGCAAGTTTGGAAACTTAAATTAATAATTTAATGTTGATGAAAAAAAGCAGTGTGAGGCCAGGCACGATGGCTCCACCTGTAATCCTAACACTCTGGGAGGCCGAGACAGGTGGATTGCTTGAACTCAGGAGTTCAAGACCAACCTGAGCAAAAGCAAGACGCCATTTCTCCTATCAACAAAAAAACTAGCCAGGCATCGTGGCAGGAGCCTGTAGGCCCAGCTACTTAGGAAGCTGAGACAAGAGGATCTCTAGAGCCCAAGAGTTTGAGGTTGCTGTGAGTTATGACTCCACAGCACTCTACTGGGGGCACAGTATTAGACTCTGTCTCCAAAATAATAACAATAACAATAACAATAATAACGGAAGTATGTGGTGCGGGCCTGGATCACTTGAGTTGAAATCCTGACTCAATGACCTAGAGAAGTCACTTAACTTCTCAGAGCTTCAGTTTTCTTACCTGTAAAATGGGGATATCAATACTAACTCTTTCACTGGGTGCTTATGAATATTAAATACACATAAAGCACTTTAAACAGTGTCTGTCACATATGAATACTATATAAGCATTAGCCACTGTTTTAATTTGTTCACAGTCCTCTAAAGAGTATACAAAGGTGACACAACCAAAAATATCTTCTCCCATTCTGAGGGCTGTCTGCTTGCTTAACTTACTGTGTTCTTGGCTGTGCAGAAGCTTTTTAGTTTGAAAAGGTCCCAGTAGTGTATTTTTGATGGTATCCAATGTACTCAGTCTTACTTTGAAACAAATTTATACCTTTCATATGAAAGCTATAACCCAATTATAGCCCAAGAAGAAGGGGGAAGGGGGAAACGGAAGGAAGGGGGGAGGGGGGAAGGATGGGTGGAGGGAGGGTAATTGGTGGGACCACCCCTACAGTGCATCTTACAAGGGTACATGTGAAATTTACTAGGTGTAGAATATAAATGTCTTAACACAATAACTAAGAAAATGCCGTGAAGGCTATGTTGACCAGTTTGATGAAAGCATTTCAGATTGGGTGAAAAACTAGGACATTGTACCCCATGATTGCATTAATGTACACAGCTATGATTTAGTTAAAAAAAAAAGAGAGAGAGTATGCAAAGGCAAAGGTTTGCTATTGTAAGCATTGTTGCAGTGACCATCAGTGACTTTTCCTTAGGAAACATGGAATTTATGGCTTATACTGTTGGCATATTTTAAGGCTCTTATGCATATTGCCAAATGGCTTCCCATGGAAATGAAACTGTTTAACCCAGCACCAGGGGTGTGGGGCAATGCCTGTTCTCTCATCACCACCAGCAATCCCTCCTGACCAGCACTGGCCAGTTCCCACACACACCTACATTTTCTCTTACACACTCCTACACACACACCCCCCCACACACACATTTATTAAGCTTAGGTATAATCAATCAATCATTTCAAATGTTTATAAAATCAATTTGATACATTGAAAAAAACACATCTTCCTGTTAATTTGCATATCCTTTGATTGCTAATGAGGGTCATCACTTATTCAAATGTTCCCTGACCCTTTGTCTATAGCAGGGTGTTGAGAGCCACTCCTCTTATTGCCCTAGAATTGACTGCTGTGAACCTAAGAGCCCCAGGGAACAAAGGATGGGGGACAGACACCACTTCCTTTGCTAATTCAGAGGGAGCCACACTTTTCTGATCCTTAGAAAGGAGCCTGTTAACAGTGGGAGTCACTCCCACAGTGGTTGGCGCTGTGACATTTCCTCTCTGGGAGAGGAGGTGGCTCTCCCGACCCCTCCATTTCTTCATTCCCTACAAGCCAAGTGAGTAGGGGCCGCCAGAGAATCACTTGCAGATTTAGGAGGTGCCTGTGAGAAAGGAGACTGATATCTTGCTCCCCACTCGGAGGCTGCTTAAGCAAAGGAGGAGGACAACATTGAGGAAAGGGGATGAATGGGAGAGGGACAGGAATAGCCAGCAAGGGGGTGGCCCTGCAGCAGCCTCCTCTCCCAACATTTGGGAGGGAAGGATGCAAGAGTTTCCCGTACATCAACTGGGCATCACAGAAAGTAGCTGGTCTTTTACCATCTTGCCAGGATCTCACCCATAAAATATAGCCACCTCCACAAGGAAACCCCAGCCACACAAGAGGTGGGGGGTTGGGAGGGGAGCTGAACAGGGTCTGGGCAAGGTGAGACCTGAGCAGGTTGACATGAAGGCGCATGCAGTGAGATTTGGGAGCTCCCAGCAGAGCACCCACCTGTGGGCAGGAGCAGGAGATGGTCACCGTGAGAAGGCTGCAGCCCCACCAGGGAGCTGCAGATGGTGTCTCCTTGCCCTGTTCCTCTGTCCACCCCAAAGAATCAAGCATCATGGCAGGGAAGAAGCCCACAGCCCCTGTGAGGGCCAAGGTCAGGCAGGTGCTGGAGACAGAGGATGAAGTGAGGGTGAAACTAAGTCAGAGGCCGGGGCTTTGACCTGTGCTGCCTGTGCTGAACCTGTCCCTTCTATATTGGGAAGTGACTGGAAGTCAGGGGAGCTGACACCACACAAAGGACAGCAACTGTTAGAGGAAAGCTGGCATCTATGGTCGCGCCCTCCTCGTTCGGGGGTTTAATCAACCAGCTGCGTGGTTTTCTTCCTTTGTGCATTTACAGGCCATGCCCAAGACTAGCGATTCTGGGTCTTCTCTACTGAAAAGGAAGCACTGAGAGGCTGAGTTTCCTTTCACCAGATACTTCTAACGTTTTGAAAAGAAACAAACCTGGGCCATTTAAAAGAAAAGCAAGTCTGTGTTGGCGGTCTAGATGTGAGAAATTAGAAAAGAACTTTCTCCTTCATGAGTTTCACATTAGCCCTCTGCTACCAGGGCCTCAGCCGCCCACCCCAAATCCAAGGGGTTCCTAAGCACTGTCCGTTTCAACCCTTGAACTCAGCCTTGTGCTGTCAGTTGCAGGGAAGATCCTCCCTTTGGACTAGAAAAGCCGTCTCATAAAGATCACACAGAAGGGGCAGCGTCTGTGGCTCAGTGAGTGGGGCGCCAGCCCCATATACTGAGTGTGGTGGGTTCAGACCTGGCCCCAGCCAAACTGCAACAAATAAAGAGCCGGGCATCGTGGCAGGCACCTGTAGTCCCAGCTACTCGGAAGGCTGAGGCAAGAGAATCACCCAAGCCCAAGAGCTGGAGGTTGCTGTGGACTGTGATGCCACAGCACTCTACTGAGGGCAACAAAGTAAGATTCTGTCTCTAAAAAAAAAAAAAAAATCACACAGAGGTGAAAGCCAATAGTCAAGGTGGGCAAACAGCCACATTTTCCACCCTACCAAGAAGAGGCCAGTAAACAGACTCCAGTGGACTCCATGAGAACCCAGGCAGTACTGAGAAGAAACAGTAGTCTAATATCTAAGAGCAGGCTCCCAGAGGTTTAACCTTTAATGTGATGGGGTTCTCAAGGCCACAGGGCTTCACCAGTGTTCACAGAGACAAGAAGCAGTGGGAGATTTCTCTTGCTCTTTAGAACATTTTGCAGTTACAAAGTATATTCTCATTTGAGTCCCACCACACTCTTCAACAGGGGTGAGGCAGGGTTGGTATCTCCATTACAGGGGAAATGAGGCCCTGTAAGCTAAAGCAACTCATCCGAGGGTCACTTGAGTGTGTGACAGTGTTGGAATCAAGTCATCCAGCTCTCAATTGCCATCCTAATGTTTAATTGGGGGTCTCTGCTTAGGCTGGGGGGACACCCAGGCTAGAAATCAAGTGGTAGGCACCTCTGGAAATGCTTTGTGAGACAGTCACTAAATGACTATCAGAGTTTGTGTATTTTCAATCTTGTAATAATTCATTTTGTAAGCATATGATATTGATATTATATTAGTCATTGCCAAGTAATTCATCCTTACATCCTTGTGGTGGTTTGGAAACACGCTCATAAATTCTTTGACACTACTCACATTAAGAGGTAGAGTCTACATCCTCTTAAAACTGGGCAAGCCTTGTTGTCACTTTAATGAATAGAATGTGGTAGAAGTGCTGCTACGTGACTTCTGGAGTTGGCTTAGAAAGGTCATGGCCTCTAGCAGTGTCTCTGTAGGATCCTGGGCTCCCCCTGCCATGTAAGAGTCTCGGTGCCCTGAAGCTGCTTTAGGGAGAGATCAGGTGGGAAGAATAGAAACATAGATACATGCATAGATGACAAATAAATAGAGGTAGAGACTGATCCCCCAGCTCTGTGAGTCCTCCCAGCCCAGGCTCTAGAAATATGAGTAAAGAGCCCTTCAGAATGACCTCCACACAGCCACGTGTCTTTCTGCAACTACACTACAGACTAAGAAAGAACCACTTGGCTGAGCTCAGCCAACCCCACACTGTTGTATTTTAAGCCACTGTTTGGGGTGCTTTGTTACATAGTATAAGAACATATCCTTATCATTTATCTAATAGGAATATGTTTTTATAGAAAAATCATAATAGTGCCCTATAATCTAGAACTCCCTTGTCCATGCTCAGATTTGAGCTCCCATCCATATACCAGGCAAAATTATTCCCTTGGTGGCAATGACTCCAAGAGAAATTATTATTCTGGGAAAGAAACACAAATGGTTCTTGAGAAGGGTAATTTTTATTGTCATTTCCAATATTAATGAAACTATACCAAGCAAATTACAGTATTCAGATTATCACATCATTTCCCTTCCCTACTTACTCTCTTACCCACCTTATGTGTATAAGGAATCGTGGGGGTTTTAGAACCTGAAAGGAATCTAGGGAACATTGAGGCCAACCCACTTATTCTACAGATGAGGAAACTGAGGCTGAGAATGGCTCCCACCTGCCCCAGGTTTCCCAGTGGATAAGTCGGCCAGACTGGACTAAATCACAGGTCTCCAGGCAACCCAGTACATGTCCTTGTTACTCTCTTTCATCACATCCTAACAAACTAAAAATGGTCCATGTCACTTTTAAGACCCAGAGCAAGGACCAGCATGGGCAAAAGCTAGACTCTCAAAGCCAAGCTACCAGATCATATCACAGTCAGGAGAAACCGACTAGTGTCTGTCACATCCATCTAGCACTACTCTAGGTCAAACCAAGATCCCATTCAGGCAAATACACTTTGTGAGCAGCTATTAAAAACAAACAGAGGAAAACAAAATCAAGCCACAACGAGCAGGGTCCCCCCCAGCCCTGCTGGAAGTGAGTGATGAATGAGGGTTTTCTGTGCCTCTCAACATTAGTGATGTGGGGTGGCGGGGAAAGACACGGGAGTTGAAACGGAGCTAAATCCTCTCTCCTCCCAATCTAAAAAAAATCAAAGACTTTTTTTTAATAAAACAGGCAAAAGTCTTTCAGAAACTGTCAAACCAAGGAAGGCGCAAATGTCATACTACATGCTACTTAGCAGAGTGCTGTGAAAAGCAGAACTAGACCATTCTTGGCATCCTCAAGCAGCAAAGCAGCTTCCTTCCCCCACTATCAACAGAGGGATGGGGAGAGAGCGGGGCAGAGGGTGTGGGCTGGAAGCTGAGTGGACAGATTCGGGAAAGTGTTGCTTAAATCCACATTTTAAGGAAGTCAGTGACAGAGGCCAGTTTCTAGAGTAGAACTCCTTCCCACCAAGATAGCAAGAACAAAAATTAACTCATAGTACACAGAAAAAAGAAAATAAGCAGCGTGTACAATCTCTGCCTCCCAAACACTAATTAATCTAGCATATTTTTACATCACCACTATCGTGATGTATAAAATTCTATATACTTTTTCTCTGAAAATTTCATTAAGTATAATTTCCATCCCACATCCTTAAAAATTATATACAATCATCATGTTTAAACACTACACAGTATTTGTTGACTATGCCATGATTTACTTATTTCCTTATCACCAGATGTTTTCTCCAATTTTTCAGTATATTAAAAAATACACTGAGAAACAACTTTGTGTTCGAATTATATTTTCCAGAGTTACATTTTTCTCTTAGCCTTTCTCTGTAAACACCTAAAAATAACCCACACAGATCTTGATGGAGAGAAAACACTCGTGTTGTCATGAAAGTAGAGGTGAATGAACTGATGACATGAAAATATATTATATATATTATCATATAGTATATACGTTTTATTTTTATATAAGGTACCCTAACATACCATATTACATAATAATATAATATATTACAATAGAATAGAATATATTTATGTATTAATTGAACATAATTTTTAGCCACAAACTCAAGGATATTCGATTACTTATTTTTTTAATTATGTATACTAAATAGATATTATTTTATAACCAAGGGGAAAATCTTCATTCTAAGAAACTTGTCTCATAATATGTTGATTTACAGTCCTAGATGATGGGCAGGCACGTTTACCAATTCTCTTTACCAGAAATTTGTTCTAAGAACAACAAAGACTGACAACAAAGGAAACAATTCCTAGGAGCACTTGGGCCTAGGGAAGAAGATGGCAGACTGGAGCTGGTGAGGAATTCTGTAAAGATGGAAAGTGTAAAGTGTGGATGAAGACGGCAACGCTTAGGGAGCTGTGGGGGCTCTGATAGTGTAGCCGTGACTGATGAGGGCACTGGGGGTGTCCTTCACACGGCAGCATGGACAGAGATCAGGATAAGCATAAAAGAAGCAATTGATGGAAAGACTGTACCTAAACTAATATGGGAACTGGCCTTCTCCACCTCACCCATCTACCACCCTGTGAGTGGACTACAACTTTTACCCCAAGGGAAAGCTAGAGAAATGATCTTTTTAAGAAAAATTAATGGGCATCAAGCAGGAGAGAGGGCCCGTAACATGGGGGTCATATCCCAGAGGGGGGCCCTCCTTGAGTTGGCTTGCCTTCTCCCCACTTTCACAGCAGAAAGCAAACCCCACCATCAATGCCCCTTGCACACCCAGAGAGCTCACAGATGCCCTGTCATTCAAAGGAGAAGCCCCTGCCCAGTCACTTCAATTCAACAGCCCAGCCTGGCATCCACAAATAAGAATGGGCTGCCATTCATCCAAGAAAAGAAAAGAACCAAGATGAGTAAATGTAGCAAATGCACCAGGAGGAAGTAGAGCTAAGGAAAGTGAAAGGAATGAAAACCCTAAAATGTCCTTATCTTCGTAGAGAACCAAGAAGATGCATGTCTAAAACAAAATCAATCTTCTCTTCCAAAAATAGCAGCTGGAAACCAAGAAGAAGGCTGCTCACATCCCTTTTTAATATGTTTACTTTTGAATTATTATCACAAATATAATACATGCAATAAAAAACAAAATTGAAACATAGAAAAACCACATCCAAAAAGTCAAAAAGATTTCACAGAATAACAGAGTAAAATGACAAAAAAAAAAAAAAAAAAAAAAAGGATAATTGGAGGAAGAGTCCATTCAGGTAAGCCAACATTAATAGGAGTTTCAGAAAAAGAGAAGAGTAAAAATGGTGAGGAGAAAGTTACCAAAGAAATGATTGAAAAAAATCTCCCAGAGGTAAAGAAAAATGCAAGTTTTAGATTAAAGGAGGCCAAGGCCCGAGCACAATGAACAAAGAGTGAGCCATAAAAACAACTTCATGGGAATTTCAGAGCACTGATAAGGGAAATCCTTAAAGGCCTCAGAGGGAAACAAGAAACAGATAACCAACAAAAGAGGAAGAACTGGGTTGGCATCCCCATGGAGACAATGGAGCAATTACCTGCAAATTTAAGAAAATAATAATATTGTATCAAAATTTTATATCTCAGCAAACTATCAATCCTGTGTGGAGGAGAAATAAAGGCTTCTTGAGACATGCAAGAACTCAGAAAAGTAAATCCCATTCATTTCTTTCTGAAAATAAAATTACTTGGTGATATACTGCCTAAGAAAGAGGAAGATATCAGAACTGAAAAAAGAAAAAAATTAAACCAGGCTAGAAATGCAATTAAAAGAAACTCCAGTACAGATGTGCATTCAACCCAGACATAAGTCAGAGTATGTTTTGCAGCAATCAACAAATGATACAGTTAAGGAACTGGGATGTATTTGTAATTATGTAAAGAAGGCATATGTTTCTCTTGTCAATCAATTACAAATTTTAGAAAACAGTAATATGTGTGTATGTATATATATCTCATGGCCCAAATATAAAGCCAGTGCATAAGTATCGTGATTTTGCAAAGCTGATGGAGAATAAGAGAAAAAGATCCATTTGACTTTGACCTTGGAACATGCCCCACTGCAGCTCTCAATATAATACTTCCTTCTTTAGGTAATACTTACAGAATCTTTGTTCTTTAAAGACTGTTTGCTCATTGGCTTTCAATTATCAGAATTAACTTACTGATAAAACAAGAGGACAAATTTCTTGTAAAACAGATTGTATGTGTTACGGTAAAAGAAGAGAGAAAAGCGGAGGGAAGTAAAGGGTGTTAACTTTCTATCTTACATTAAAGGGGTGTTAACTTTCTATCTTACATAGTAGGGAATCCAGAATTACTACCCCCAAATTAATAAGCCAAAATCGAGACTGAATATTATGCAAAGTCATAAGCTTAACCACAAAAGAAATAAAAATATACAATTATCAATGCTTTGGGGGTGAGAGAAATGAGCAGGTTACTCACCTGTCACAGCTAATCGTCTACAGACACCGCCTAAAGCTGATAAATGAAGACAGGGGCCTACTTTGCTATTTAGCAGTGTCAATACAGAGGTTCTACTAGAAGAGGGGTTCTCAACCTGTGGGTCACGACCCACAGGCACTGTATTAAAGGCTCGTGGCATGAGGAAGGTTGAGAACCACTGTACTAGAAGAAATAGAAACAGAAACAATCAGAAGAAGATACCTCTTTGGAGGAAATCTAGGAAAAGAGTAAGGAAGAACACTGACTGCTTATGGCTCTCTATCCTGTTTGAATTTTTATTTCCAGACATTTATTAATATGTCATATTAATTAAAAGACAAAATAAGAAAAGTACCGAAGAACTGTAAAGGCAACAGGTCAAAAAGAGGTTGTATGGGTGATAGTTTCCTTTTATTTTCCAATTATACTGTAATGTAGATTTTATTCTCATAATAGAAAAATTCATAAAGGAAAATAGTTAACACTTTATTTTTATCGTACAGTGGTTAGGAAGGGTGGGCAACAAGGATGACTAAACAAAAATATTCATCTGCAGTGTTTGTGGGGTGATTCTGAGATGACCATGAAGCGAGAAGGTGGGGAGGGGGAAGAGAGACAAGTGGAGGGAGGAAAAGGGGTCTCGGGCAAGCCACTTAACCTCTTCCGACTTCAGTTTCTACCTCTGAAAGAGAGAAGAGTTGGCTGTCAGAACCCTCAGGCCTGCTCCCTCCAAAAGCTTACAAATCCAAATTTCTAGCAAGTGTGAGCAGTGCCATTGAGATCACATGACCCAGGCAATCCTGCCGATGACAATGGCTGGCTTCTGACTTCTGCTGCTGTTGAGGGGCTGAATAAGATTTCTACTTGATGTCTGAAGCTGTGAAGTGCAGCAAACCTCATGTTCCTCTAACAGCAGTGCAATAATTTGCTCCAACGGAAGTCAAAATTCACAGAAATCAACCTTGATGTTCACATAGGAAAAGACCAAAGACCTCACACTCCGAGGCCCAGTGATGCCCTGCAGACCCTGCTGCAACCCTCGAAGAAAGCCTGTAATCATCTGGGCTCTGGCTTCACACAGAGGGGTGAGGAGAGTCTCTGTTTTGCAAGAAAAGCAGGAAGTGTGTTGTAAGTCATAACCACAGCAAAAACTGCCACAGCAAACGGAGAGGTGTCCTCTAAACATCAGGTCATCACTCACCACCAAGAACCCAGAGAGAACCAAATCCCACTGCCACAGGGTTGCACATCGTCCGTGTCACAACCAGGATACGGGCATTTGATCTAGACTGAAGTTCCATGTGGATATCGTGGGCTATTAACACAAACGAAACAAAAACAGAAACCCTCACTGTCCAAAGTGAGACTGCTTGTGGTGAGTTCCTGTGACAAAAGGTAACTCACTTGATCTTTCCAACCATAGTGTCTGAAATTGTGGGGTCAATTTTTGAAGATGAGGGACAGTAAGAGGTATCTGCACCTTTTCCTTGTAAGGTTTGGTTCTCAGAGCAGCAGCAGCAGCAGCACGAGAATCTCTGAGATACAGGGTCCAGAGCCGCAAGCCAGGCCTGCAGAATCGGAACCCGCCCTTCACCAGACTCCCCAGGTGATACATTTGGACACTAAAGTTTGAGAGGCGCTGGTGCATAAGGCCCGGGGGGGTCTGAACGCATACATCAAAAACTGAGGATCTGACCATGTGACCGACTGCCTGGGCTCACAACTCTCAGGGAAGACATTATTTATTACGTGTGTGCGAATGAGGACACCCAGGTTAACTTCAGCAAGACTGGGATCTATTAGGCCAGGTACTCAAAGAGAAGGCTCACAGAAGTTAAGTAAATTGTTCAAGGTGAAAAGTTACCAAAGGGACCTGGCAGGGGGGGTTCACACCTGTAATCCTAACACTCTGGGAGGCAAGATGGGTGGCTTGATTTGAGCTCCGAAGCTCCAGATCATCCTATCTCTACTAAAAATAGAAAAATTATCCAGGCGTGGTGGCCATGCCTATAGTCCCAGCTACTCATGAGGCTGAGGATCGCTTGAACCCAGGGAGTTTGAGGTTGCTGTGAGGTAGGCTGAGGCCACGGCACTCTAGTCTGGGGCAACAGACTAGCCAGACTCTGTCTCAAAATAAATAAATAAATAAATAAAAGTTAGCAAAAAGATTTGAAATCAGATCTGTGTGAATCCCAAACTCTAGTTCTTAACCCTCACTTTCTGCTGCCTCTCTAGCACAGAATGTTTTCAAGTGATTCATTTGCACAATTGTATCCACTTGGTAGCATGTCAAGAATCATGTTCCAGAATGTCATCCTAAGAGACACCCTTAGGAGCTTCTTTGCTCCCCCTCACCCAGTCACTCTGGGCGAGTATAAATGTGCTGGGGGAACCTTTCTCAGAGCTTTGTACCAGAGGCTGTGACCCTCTTAGGCAACCAAGTTGAGTCACAGAGGGAGTAAATGTGACCATTAGCCTCAGAAACCCAGCCTAGACATGCCTGTGTTTAAAAACAGAAGGACACAGCTTCTGGAAAGGATGATCTATTTCATAATACCTTAAGGTTTCAAAATGACTAGAGGTGTCCCTCACCTGCCTCCCTGAGCTACCCGCCATCATCTACGCCTACTCTGTTAGGTGTGGCAACAGAGGGGTTTACAGCAAAGCTACTCACAACTAGCAGGAACCTTGCTTTGGGGATGCCTAGGCCCGGACACAGCCCTGGCCAAGGCTCCTCTCACCTCTTACGGTGTAGTATGGGGAAATGAGGGTGTTCTGTAAAGTCATGCCTGCCTGCAGGGAAGGGAGAGGTGAGAGAGCCCGTTAGTGAGCTGCTCAGCCGTCCCTTCCCCAGCCCTCTCCTCAGAGACCCCCATGTGGACATCCTCTACTCTAGCCACAGGAATTAAGTTCAGCTGCAAATAATAGAAAAAAAAAATAATAATGGCTTAACCCTTTCCAATCCAATTTTTCTGCCACCCTCATACTCTTAGCTCTTATTTCTTTTGGGGGGGGGAAGAGGTTGATGGATGACTTGTTTATCCTACAGTTTTAAAAGGGAAAAACAGAGCCCAGGAGTTGGAGGTTGCTGTGAGCTGTGATGCCACGGAACTCTACCCAAGGTGACAGCTTGAGGCTCTGTCTCCAAAAAAAAAAAAAAAAATGCTAAAAGAGAAAAACATAAATATGAACTTACCTGATGATTTTAGTATCTATTTTAGGTTACATAAAATAGAGTGTTTTTGTTTATTTTTGTTTACAAACACAAACTCATTATGTCAGAAGATCAGAATTCAACCAGTGCCTTTCAAAGCAGCATGTGCCTCACCCGGGAATCTGCTAAGAATGCAGATTCAGAGCCAGAAGGTCTAAGGCTGGTCCCTAAACCCACATGGGACGCCACGTTGCTGGCCGACAGAGCACACTGAGCAGGGAGGGCTTGAACAAGACAGAAGTTTGTTCCTCACTTAGGCACAAGATCCTGGGGGCTGACCCTCTCAGCCACACGAGGACCCGTAGCAGCAGTAGAGACTTGAGCTCTGACCTCTCTGCGCCTCCATCCTTAAGGTCACCTTGTGGCCCAAGGTGGCGCCCGGAGCCCCACCCCACTCATCCATGCTCCCAGCCAGCAGCAAGAGGAAGTAAGAGAGGGAAAAACCACACTTCTAGCAACCAAGACAGCTCCCAGGAAACGTGCTTCCTGCAGTCCCATACCCTCTGCGTCACTGCTTGGCCACCAAACACTGCTCCCTCTGGAAGCAAAGGGACCAGAGAAAAACTGGGTTTCTTTTCCTAAGGAAGAATAGGAGGATGGGCGATGGGTGGGCAATTGGGACATCTGCCCCATGTCGTCACCCTGCTTCTTTGAAGTCATGCCACCCACCCACCAGAGGGAAGGTAGCCTGGTGGCTCCCTTGTCCAGTGGTTTTTCTGAGGAAGAAACCACACCTAACTGTGTGTTTTCTGGGTGACCAGTGAGTCAAAGATAGGAGCCAGGATGGGAATAAGTGGAAAAAATGCTGAGAACAGGGCAAGGGTGAAGGTGAATCAAGCAAAGTGGCCTGGACTCTTCTGCTGGACTCAGACAAGTGGTGGAAAGCCCACTAGCAGACCATGTAGTGCCCACTTCTGAAAAGTGGGCCTTTCCCCTGGATCTAAGAGCCTCTTTTGGTCCCTCTGGAACAGAAGCCCTCTGCAGCGTTCTAGCAGGATTCCGCTCATCTCCCTCTCCACAGATACTCGGGGCTGCCTGCGCACACTCCGGCTGAAGCTTGGGCTCTGCTCTGAGCTCATGATCTGGCACCTGTCCTTGTCCACACCTGGGTCCCTTCTCTTGCTTTGAATAGAACAACTGCCCCAATGCTAAAACTTGCCTGAATCTCCAGAAGTGTCTGCCGACAACTCCTGTGCCCAATGCCCCTTTAGCTGAAATTGCCCCCACCTACAGCCCCTACTCACCCACCTAAGGTGAAGGTGATCACTGATGGGACCAAGGGTGGACACCTGCCATAAACTGCTAGTCACTTCTAACAATGGTCACATGCAAAGGCACCTGCCAAACCAAGATGGCTGCATAAAGTAAGGCGATCTGAGTCCCTCATCAGGGAGCCCGGCAAGAAGTTACAGGGAATCACCTACTTGTCTGTAGCAGAACAGAACAAGGCAGATAGGTGAACTGCCACCCAGTCAGATTAATAAAGCCACAAAAGCCTTTTGCTGACATCCCCACCTCCCGGTGCCCCTGGGCCTGTGTTTGTGGACAGCCAACCTGAAGCTTTCTCTCCTGCATGCCTTCAGGAGGCCCACACACTACCGGACAAGCACAGCTGACATTCTCTTCTACTTATCTAGTGAAAATAGTTTGTGACAACTCTGATGTGGGACCAGTGCCATGCAAGGTTCCTGTTTTGATACCTGCCATATCATATATCCCTTGCTGGCTGAAACTGCCTCTACCAGGTAAAGGTGCTAAAGTTTCCTCTATGCCAAAGTGGCTACTGATGGGCATTGACACAAAGGAACCCAACCATAGGCTTTCCAGTGGAGGTTGTTGGTTTGAAGGTAATCAGGATTACCCAAATAGAATAGTGACTTAGCTGCTATGACTGAACCCCAAATAACATGGCTAAAAGAAATAAATGTTTGCTTTTTTTCTTGCATGAAATTCTAAGTTTATATGAATCTCTGTTCTACAAAGGTGTCAAGGGTCCCAGCTCTTTCTGTCTGTGGCTCTGCCAGCTGTAGTGTTGTCCTCATCTGCATGGTCCAAGATGGTGCTCAACATACCCATATTCCAACAAGTGTCCCCTTCAAAGGCATAGCCTGGGGGTTGGGCAGAAAACCCTCATTTATATCCCAGTGGCCACAACTTGATCACATGGCCACACCCAGGTACAAGGAAGGCTGAGGAAGGTTAATCCTATTCTAGGCAGCTATGTGCTTAGCTCAAAATCAGGGGTTATAATTTTGAAACAGAGAGAATGTTAGGGAATATCTTCAATCTCTGCTGGTCAGACCAGCTCCCTCTGGAATCTGAGGCTGAAGAAATTAGACATGATTATCTTTTTGAGAAGAAGAAGAGGGGGGACGCACATGAGGCTCCTGAGATAAGAAAAGGTCATCAAGAGGCCACAGATGCCAGGGACATCAGCACTGCTCCTGCTGCTGCTCTTCCAGTGAGCATCCGTCAGGAAACCCCTCTGTCTAAGGGGCCTGCGGCACTGGAAGTCTCTGCTGCACATCCAAGACATCCAGTCCTGCTGGAGGTGAAGTCTGAGCCATGCTGTAAAGGGGTTCCATTCTGCAGACAGGAACACTGAATCCTAAATACTGTCCTCAGGCTCCTGGCCCTGACCAATCAAAGAATAAAAGATGCATTGGAATCTGTTCCTTTCAACCTCTTGATTACTGAAATGGAAACACACCATTACTACATGATACTATCTGGCTTCCTCCAGCTGGAAAGTGAAGATAGCAGTTGCAAGGGTCATATTTGGCAAACCACAAGCTTAGGATGTGTAGTCATATAGTATTATAAGAGATACATAATAACAGATAGCAATATCAGATGTGGGGCACAGAGCAGGTGGACCCACACCCCTTGCTGAGGTTCCTTGTAAGAGAGGCCACTTAGAGATCACAGTGCATTAGCACGGTGTACCTGGTGGGCAGCCTCAGGATAGAGAGGACAAGAGGGTGTGGCCAGGGCCTGGGACATGGCCGGCATTGACAGGATAAAATCAGCTTCAGGTACTGGGGAGGAAGTCCCCAGAAATGGTTTCTGAATCCTATACCCACTGTGATCTTTTGACTGACAATATGATGTGTTGTCCAAACTAGGGACATTTTTGAGAATAAAAATGCCAAAATTACTTAAGAGGCTTTAACTGACTTAGTTGTGGGCAAGCCCAGAGATGTGGGCCTCTTGCTAACCCTCCATGGGCATCTGCCAGGTGTACTGGCCACAAGCAGTACACTGGACTGCACTGGAAGACTCCAGAGCCCCATTTTGGCCTAGATGCTGCTCAAGTCAGGGTCCAGACAGTTAGGCAGCATCAGAAGGACAGGGTGAATGATTTTGCTCCTTGACAGTGAGCACAGGCCTTCAGCCAGGAGTGAAAATTTGATCCTGTAAAGCAACTACAGGATGGTTGGTAAACAAATGCATCAGAAACCCAACTCAAAATAGCTTGAGCAAAAAATGGAACCAGTGGGCTGCGTAACCAAATCACACCAAGTGCAGAGGTGCAGCTGAACCCAAGGACAACCAGATTTAGAGATTCAAATATTGTTAGGACTTCCTCTCTCCCCACCTACGCCTTGGTCAGATCAGGCTGCTATAACAAGTTACCGTAGACTGGGTGGCTTAAACAATAGAATAGCTCTAGAGGGTAAGGAGTCCAAGATCAAGGTGCAGACGGATTTGGTTCTGGTAATGGCCCCCCCTTCTGGTTTGCAGATGGCTGTCATCTTGCTGTGTGCTCTAATGACAAATTCTTTATGTGTGTACATTGGAGAAAGGTAATTCTAGTGTGTCTCTTCCTTTTCTTATAAGGGCACTAATCCCATCATGATCTTGTCTAAACTCCACCCTCAGGACTTCATCTAAACCTAATTGCCTTCCAAAGACCTCTCCTCCCCCAACCCTTCACATACTATCACGTTGGAGATTAGGACTTCAACATGAATTTGGGGTGAGGGACACAAACATTCAGTCCATAACAACCTACGTCTCCAATTCTCTCTGCATATTGGATTCATCCTCTCGATTCAGCTGTCCCCACCAGGCCATGGCCATGCCTGCAGGCAGCTCTGAACCTGAACACAGGGAGGGGAGAGAGCATCCTCACCAGCTCCAAGATGAAAAAACTCTCAATGAAGGTTCCCGGTTAGCTTTGTAGGCCTGCTTGCCCATTCCTGGCCAGTCACTTTGGCCGCAGGGCTGAGGCTGCTATGACTGGCTCAGGTAGGCCACACGCTTGTCCCCATGCCATGAGAGCAGCTGGAATGAGGAAGAAGCAACTTCCCCCCAAAATGGAGACAAGCCAAACAACAACTGCTCATTGCAAGAGGAGCGGGAAGTGGAAAGGGATGAAGCAGGGCTATGCTGAGTGGACTGCTGGTGAGTCCCTGTGAGACGTCTAGGGCTGCCCAGAGACAATCGGAAATAATGCTTTGCAAGGGGCTAAAACCATTGAGTAATGTGTTAGTAATCAAAGAAATATTTAGTACTAATATAAGGTCTAGGGTACCCTGGAACTGTGATATGTGCAATTTACTGATCATAACCAGTAGTACTTAAGAGGGACTCAGCCTAACAAAATCAAATATTTTGACCTGCTTGTTAGTACACTCATATTACCCTAAAATAAATTTACTTTAAAACATAAATTAAATTAAATTAAAAATAAAATAATTAATTTACAGCCCTGAATGTGTCATCTAAATGTAGGTGTGGCCCTTTTATTCACACTCCAGAGGCCAGTTACCTTAATCAAGGCAGTAACTGGGGGAGGGAGGTGTTAAACAAAGTCTGACTGGAAGGGTAAACCCCAGGGGGGTACCCCGCAAATGCTTCGGTTGTCTTGCTCTCTAATCAATCTCAGAGGTTTTGTTAATTAGTATAATGAACATAGAGATGGGCTTCACTGGAGAAGACAGGGAAACTTCCCCAATCTGAGCAGATTCAGAAGCTAGTGAGCCTTTCCTCCCTCTCCCTTAGAAACGTGCCCTGAGACCTTTGTGTTAGCTGGTTCAGGAGAATGTGGGTCAACCCAAGTCTCACCAGCTAGCTCCTCAATCCCATCACTAGAATATTGTCACATTTGCCTCAGAAGAACCTTACTTTTGATATGTAAAATGATGCCTGGATCAAAACCCATGAGACCAAAGGTAGCAAACAGGCTGGAAAGTTTGCTTTATACTTGCCAGCTGAATCTAAAGAGATGTCAGCAGGTTGGGGAGGAAGGCCATTCTATTTATGGCAGGTTGAAGACCAGCTGGCTTTACAAATGGGTCTTTCTTATCAGCTCATTATTGGGACTCTTGTTAGCTCTTTTTATCAGGGTATCGGAGGCTTGCAGTGCCAGCATATTTCTTACTGGTCTGTCACCGGCTGGTGCAAAGACGTGAGGAGTCTGCAGCATGTCTCTGCTTTCTGAGTTACGAACACCTGTAACAGTGTCTCCCAGAATGGCTTTTCAGTTCAAGATGGGGTTAGCTTGGCCAACAACAACTTCCATGCAAGATCTTATCAGAACCCCCTAAAGAACAAAGAGTCTAGGCTTTTTTTTTGTAATTTTATTTTTTTTAAATAAATTATAGCTGTGTACATTAATGCAATCATGGGGTACAATGTGCTGGTTTTACATACAATTTGAAATGCTTTCCTCAAACCAGTCAACATAGCCTTCACAGCATTATCTTAGTTATTGTGTTGAGACATTTATATTCTACACCTAGTAAATTTCACTTGTACCCTTGTAAGATGCACTGTAGGTGTGGTCCCACCAATTACTCTCCCTCCACCTATCCTCTCCCCTTCCCTCCCTCCCCCCTTCCCCCTTCTTCTTGGGCTATAATTGGGTTATAGCTTTCATAAGAAAGCTAGAAATTAGTTTCCTAGTAAGACTGAGTACATGGGATACTTTTTCTTTCATTCTTTATTAAGCTCATAGGAGGTGGTGTGACTGACTTTTGCCTGCTTGCTAATAAATATCTGTTTGAGGGAAAGAATTCAGTCTGAGTGTTGCTTTTATGGTAACCTGGATTGATGCTGTGACAAGGAGCTGGCCCTAAACACCGTAGTGGCCACTGATATTAACCAAAAGGAAACTCACAGTTGGAGATGACTAGATCGGGAAGTAGAAGGTGCCTTTGCAAGCCCAGGGGCCTGCCAGTTTTCATCAGAAAGATCTGTCATCTGTCATATCTCCGGGTTCTAGGCGCTGGGCGAGAGCCTAAGTCAGGAAGCCAGCTCCCAAAGTGGGGGGAAGGGTTGCTGAGGTGAAGCAGGGTCCATGCGAGGGAGGAGAAGATCCTCAAGGGGCCTCCGTGGATGTGAGCTCCCACAGAGCCCAATAGGAAGGAGCTTGAGAATGGGGTTGGCGTGGTAACAGGGAGGCTCCAGGGACTGGGAAGTAAGCCGTGTCTGGAAGCCTCTGCCCATCCCAGCAACATCCCAAATCACCATAGCGTCAGAACCTGTGGCACTTGCTATTTATCAAGAACCTTAAACCTCCCAATGGTCAGTATTTTCAAGATAATTGCAAAGACTATAGAGAAAATATCTTTGTTGATGCTGGCATGAGAATTTCTTTGAGGAGAAAGGTTCTTTAGAAGACCGCCTCCAGCCTGGATTTGAGCTGTTCCCAGATTTTCTGTAGAAAGGAAGAGGAATGGGGCTGGATGTTATGGGCAAAAGGGAAACAGGGGACAGACACTGCCACAGCCCAGGGAGGGTTCCAAGGGCTTCCAGACCCATGTGGGAGGTTGGCTTTCCCCAAGTCTCCCTGCTGAAACCTTTAGTAAATTTCCAGGGCTCATTCATGCAGCAGACCTCCTGCTGCCCAGGCGCTGGAACTGACCTGATCCAGGTTGGAAACCATGAGGTCGCTTTTGTCAGCAGCCACCATTAGTTAAAGAAGTGAAAATTCACCTGCTCCCGTTACCTCACTCCCAAGAACAAGTCTCAGAATGAATTCTGTTTCAAATACAAATATTTGTCAGCAAGAAGGAAAGGGTTTCAGGCACATGAGTATTGTCTGGGGCCACGAATAGGTGGTGAGGTTGAAAACAGAGACCTCAACCAAAGACAAGCACTAATTATAGTGAAAACTCATCTAAGTTGTTTTTCTAGGGTTTTCTTATTTAGTTTTTTATTGCTGTTGTTGTTTTTTGTTTTGAAACAGAGTCTCACCCTGTCACTCTGGGTAGAGTGGCATCATAGTTCACAGCAACCTCAAACTCTTGAGCTCAAGCAATCCTCCTGCCTCAGCCTCCCAAGTAGCTGGGACTACAGGCACCCGCCACAATACCTAGCTAGTTTTTCTATTTTTAGTAGAGATGGCATCTTGGTCTTGTTTAGGCTGATCTCAAACTCCTGAGCTCAAGCAGTGCTCCTGCCTCAGCCTAAGGTATTTATTTATATATTCCTGTTACCTCAAACACTTCTTAGAGGCAGGACCTATTTGTTTTGCTTTTAAAATCCTCACCTAGGCTCGGCGCCTGTGGCTCAAGCGGCTAAGGCACCAGCCACATACACCTAAGGTGGTGGGTTTGAATCCAGCCCGGGCCCACCAAACAACAATGATGGCTGCAACCAAAAAAAAATAGCCGGGGCGTTGTGGCGGGCGCCTGTGGTCCCAGCTACTTGGGAGGCTGAGGCAGTAGACTCGCTTAAGCCCAGGAGTTGGTGGTTGCTGTGAGCTGCGATGCCACAGCACTCTACCCAAGGGGATAGCTTGAGGCTCTGTCTCAAAAAAAAAAAAAAAATCCTCACCTAGGCAGGGCATAGTAGCTCACACCTGGAATCCTAGCACTTTGGGAGGCCAAGGAGAAAGGATCACTTGAGCTCAGAAATTTGAAGCTGCAGTGAGCTATGATCGTGTAGCCACACACCAGCCTGGGAGACAGAGCTAGACATCGACTCTTAAAAAAAAAAAAAAATCCCCACATAACCTCATGCCCCAGACAACAGGGGGAGAAATATGGTAAAACGTGATCCTTGAGTGCATACAAAGGAGCCTTGTGCACTGTGAAACATTAATGGTGATTCTTTGTTCTGTGAAGGTATAGACATTGCAAGTACAGATATGGGATATTGATCCTCCCAAACCAAGCACTTCTTCCCTCCCCAGGAATCTACCAAAAAGATCTGCAATGATATCCTGTCAGAAAGATACAACTGTCTAGCTGTAGGTGTAGAGAGGAAGCCTAGAGCAGCAGGAAGGACTTGGGTGTCTGGAATCTGCACAGTGCCATAAGTGCTGTGGCTGGAATGTGTGTGTCCTCCAAAAGTCATGTCAGAATTCAATCCCCAATGCAATAGTACCGGGAGGTATTTGGGTCGTGAGAGCTCTGCCCTTATGGGTTGACTAATACCGCTATGGAAAAGGGTCAAGGGAGTGGGCTCATTCCTTCTTTGCTCTTCTGTCATGTGATCCCTTCTGCTGTGCTATGTCACTAGCACTTTGGGAGGCCAAAGACTTGGGTGTCTGGAATCTGCACAGTGCCATACACAGAGGCCCTCAACCCCTTGCTTTGGTACTGGGCGTCCCAGCCTCCAGAACTATGAGCCAGTAAATTTCTGTTTATTGTAAGTTATCCAGTCTTGGTACTCGGTTATACCAGCATAAAGCAGTTTAATACATTAACTGATTGAAACCAGGTGAGCATGCAGCACTGCAGTCCACCTAGTCATGCACAAAGGCGGGCAGATCTCAGAACTCAGCAAGGAGGACCCCAGGAGCAGCAGCCCCCTCAAATCAAAACAATGGGCAGTGGCAAGGGGGAGACACCTGGGAAAAGAGTGGGGTATAGGGCTGTGGCTACTAGAGTGAAATTTTGAAAGAGGAGAGGACTCAGCCGTGAGCAGCTAAGAATGAGAGGAGTAACAAGAGTGGGTTCTGGAGGGACTGAGCCACTCTCAAATAGAGATGTTAGTATAGAGAATGAGAAAAAAATACCAGAATAAAATATCAGAAACCAGGCTCAAGTCAGGGGCACCCTAGCAATGCCTGGAATATTGAGCTAAATCTTCTTAAGTGCCTCTTCCTAAGGTCAGGTTTAATCTCAGAAACAGGAGCATTTTATTAAGGATGCTTTCAGCCACAAGTAATAGGACACTGAGCCCAAAATGGCTTAAACAGTAAGGAGATCATTCATTAGTCACAAAAGTGAAAGTTGCATAGAGCAGGCCTGTGGCTGACCTAATCTGGTGGCCCCAAATCCATTCTCCAATGACTATCTTGATGTCTCTCCCAAGAAGAAAGCTTCATCTGCAGGCTGGCAGTAAACTGGCTGCCACCATGCTGACCTTGGGTGTGCACAGAGAAAAGTCAGGGTCAGCTTAATCGTCCTGTTAGAAAGAAGGGGTGGGGCAGGGGTGACCCGAGCCCAGAGTCTGAGTGCTGCTATGCCACTGGCCAGCCAGATGAACCAGAGCAAGCCACTTTGACTCTTGGACCAATCCTGTTTTTCATCTTGTAATAAAATTATTAAATTAGAGCATCTTTAAGATTCTCCCCAGCTCTAAATCCTCTTTGACCCTTTGGAATTAGATTGATCATCTAGTCTGGAGAATAAAATGCTCAGTTTAACTCAGTAGAGGTCTTCACACACAGGAAATGATTGTAGTCCTCTGTGAAAGATTATATTTCCGAAGATGGCCACAGCGACCTCTCCCATCCCACACGCCCTTCTACCATGGGACTGTGCCACTCTCCCATCAGGGAACGGGATCAAATTCTCACCCCTGTGAACCTGAGCTGGGCTTAGGATTCACTTACGCCCAGGGGACCACGTTAGCTTATAACTAATAAAACGTAGCAGAAGTGACACAGTGACCTCCCAAAGGCCACACAGCTTCCACTAGTTCTCTCAGCACACCAGCTGCAGGAGAATCCAGCCCAGGCCCTGTAACTGCCGCATGGGTGAGGCCACACATAGACATTTGGGAAGGCAGCGTTGGCTGAGCTCCCAGCCCCAGAAGCATCCACCACCAGCCAGGGCAGGGCACCTTCTTGGATATCCAGCCAAGTCGGACCTGACCTTCAGATGAACGAAGCCACCACTGACGTATACGGCAACCTCCTGAGAAACCTCAGGTGAGGGGCACAGCAGAGCCTTTCCTGAGTTCCTACTCCAAATCATCATAAGCAGAATAGAATGGTTGTTGTTCTATGCCCTTAGATTGTAGAGTGATTTTTTTATGCAACCCTGGTAACCAGTAGGGCATTATACAGGAGTGATGCGTGTGAATACACAAGGGAGGTTTTAGAGTTAACTTTAACACACTGACTGCCACACCATGGGAAAAAAATATTTCCTTAGGGCCACAGTGTTTTACTACGAAAATAGAATAAAAACTTTGAAAACAAAATGATCCTTTCTAATTCAATGAAAAATGTGTTATTTTTCATTTTCTGTGTGTGAGTTATATGCAATTCACAGTGCTAGAATCAACTTTTACACCGCACACCACGTGAGCTGTGACTCACAACATACTTATAGAACTTGTTTCTGAGAATTGAGTCCTTTATCCTTCACATGTATTTAGTTGTGTCTGCAGTGGGCCTTGGGTGGTCCTGGATTACGACCTTGAATCACACCCCCTAAATATACGTAACAACATCACATCACTGTACACTATCCTATCAATTTCCTTCAAAGAGTTGCCAGTCAAAGATTCAAGAGGATGGCTTGGTATCTGTAGCTCAAGTGGCTGAGGCACCAGCCACATACGCCACAGCTGGTAGGTTTGAATCCAGCCCGGGCTTGCCAAACAACGATAACTACAACCAAAAAAAAAAAAAAAATAGCCAGGCACTGTGGCAGGTGCCTGTAGTCCCAGCTACTTGGGAGGCTGAGGCAAGAGATCACTTAAGCCCAGGAATTGGAGGTTGCTGTGAACTATGATGTCAGGGCACTCTACCTAGGGCAACAGCTTGAGGCTCTGCTTAAAAAAAAAAAAAAGATTCAAGAGGATATTTGCAACTGGAAGTTATGGTAGTTGGAGAACACAGTCTAGCTTGGGTAATGGTTGGGTCACCAGCTGGAACAGGAGGTATGGGAGATGTGACATTGACATTAATTGCCATCAAAAACAATGGGCAGAGTTTTTGCAGCACACAGGCCTGCTCTTGGCCCTCCCACTTAGCTGCCAGTTCTCTGTGCTTCCCGAGGCCGTGGGCTAATAACTTAGCATGAGTTAAACACACCTCACCTGGCAGTTAATGTGTTAAACAGTAGTTTCTCATCATTTCAAACCCCTAAGATATCTAAATTCCCTTCTGTGACTATTTAAGGAATCAAGTGGAGAGATTCTTTGAAGAATTATCTGGGGAAGCCTTGCCAGGAGGTCATGACAAGGGACCTTCACAGTTCTGCAGCCTTTTAGAGTTCATGAAAAGCAAACAATCACATTTGATCCTCAGAACTAAGGGTTAGGGCACAATCCAACCACCACCTTGGTTCAGACCCCTCCTGGAATTCCTGAAATCTCAGCTAGCTTCCTTAGAGATAACACTTACAGGTAAGCAAATCTCTCTTCAGCAAACTCCCACATGTGGTGGGCATGTGTCCAGGCACTTTCTAAATTGTGTCCCCATTGTACCTTCACACTGGGGACAACAGAGGGGGCTGGTGGCCTCTGAGCTGCCAAATTTCCTGGCTGACCGTACCTGTGCTCCTCATGGAGCTTCTGGTGATGCCCCAGATTAACTCCGTTGAGGTATCCAGCCTCCGTGTTGGTCTGCAGCAGTTTGTACCTCCTGATAGTCACATCCTTGGACAGGGTTGACTTGAGTAACAAATGGGATAGTGCAGAAATGACCGAACTTGACTTCAGAGGCTAGGTCATAAATAACAGTGTGCCATCTGCCTTGCTCCCTTGGATTGCTCACTCTGGGGAAGCCAGCTACCATGTCAAAGGACACAACAGTGCTCCCACCACCAGCAGCGGTCCTGTGGTGAGGAACTGGGCCTCCTGCCAGCAGCCACAGGAGGGAGCCATTGTGGAAGCACATTTGCAGTCCTAGTCAAGCCTTCAGTTGGCAGCAGCCCCAGAGGACACCTTGACCTTGACTTCATCCCATGAAAGACCCTGGGCCAAAACCATCCAAGGGATTCTCTCCCAAATTCCTAACCCACAGAAAATGAATAGAATAATAAATAATAATAAAGTCTTGAGGTAATTTTTATATACCAATACATAACTAATACATCCATTATGCAAATGAGAAGTCAAGCCCCAACCCAGAGTCACACAGCCAGAGCAGAGCTGTGGCAGAGCTGGGAAGAGAGCCCTCATCTTGTGACTGCTGATCCACAGGGCACAGCAGGTTCTCTGCTTTGGCTTCAGAAGAGTGAGAGATGAGTTTGCAGGTGTGATGCAGCCATTGCCCAGGCAACCCTGGCCACACCTAAGCCTAGACCAACACAGCCCCTCTGACAGGGAGCAGGGCTGGAGCAGGGGAGGTGGTACTTGCGGGGGCCCATATGACCCGAAGAAACAATTCAGTGGTGAGGACTACTTCTCATCTGGACAGACCCACACATGCTCATGCGTCCGGGCCCTCCACTCATGCTGCAGTGGAATTACTGCTGACCCTCATATGCACTCCTGCTAGGCCATGCTGGAGAAGGGTTGGGTACAGGGGCTTGTGCTTAGGATCCCCCACTGTCTTGCTTCCTAGCTCCCCTGCTGCTGACTCATGGGACCACTTTAGAGAAGTGCCCCTACCAAAGGGACCTTTCAGTTCCTATGTGAGTCACTGGCCATGTGAGTACCAGTCAGCCCTGCAAAGCAGGGCCAACAGGCTATGTGAGCTCAGTAGCAGGCTGGGTGTTGTGGTCATGGAGTCAGCAAGTGGCAAGTCTAGCTGGCTCTGTTTTCTCACCCTTGCAGCTGGATTGGATTTATTCTAGCAAGAGTTACTGTGGCTCCTGGGCAGAACTGGGATTGGACAAATCAAAAGGGTAGCTTAAGACAAGAGAGTGAGAATGACTGAGCAGTCACTGTGTATCTTCAGGGGCTCCAGTTAAGAGAGACTTGAGATGGTGAAACTTCCTGAATGAAGGCCTCACAGAGTAGCTCATGTCTACATCCTCGTATGGCATTCAAAGATCTCCAGGATAGGAGAGAAAAAAACAACAAATAGGATATATAACAACTGGGTTCTCATCTAAACTCAAGATCTATCACTTAGGTCATCTTGGACAATTGTTGGCCAATGACAGCCTGAGTTTCCTCATGAATAAAATCAAGTTAATGGTTTATAAACTGGTTGCCTTTGAACTCTATGTTTCTTCAGAATTACCTGGGGGTTTGCCATTGGGAGGGAGCCTCTAGACCAGTGCTGTTCCATAGAAATATAAAGTGAGTCATGTATGCAATTTTTAGCTGTTTTGTAGCCTTATCTTTAAAAAATCTAAAACTAAAATTGCCCAGGCACAGTGGCTCATACCTGTAATCTCAGCACTTTGAGAGGCCAAGGCAAGAGGATTGCTTGAGTCCAGAAGTTTGAATATGGTAACACCCCATCTCTATAAAACTTTAAAAATGAGTTGGGTATGGTGGCATATGCCTGTAGTCCCAGCTACTTGGGAGGCTGAAGCAGGAAGATCACTTGAGCCCAGGGGTTCAAGGCTTCAGTGAGCTATCATGATGCCTGGGCAACGGAGCAAGACCTTGTATGCAAAAAAAAAAAAAAAAAAGAAAGAAATAAAGAAAGAAAGAAAAAGAAAGGCCAAAAAAATAAATAAATAGGTAAAATTATCTTTTATTTATCTAATATATCATTTCAACCTGTATGTAATCAGTTGATTACATGTCTTTCTAAGATATTTCCCATAATCTGAATTATACACATATTAAGACTAAAACTTCAATATCTGGCATGTGGTTTGTACACAGGTACATCTCAGTTCCCAAGGGCCACATTTCTAGAGCTCAATATTTTCTGCTCAGAGTTTTGCTCTTAACCTGTGAAGAGTGGCAGGATGAGAAGACCACCCCCTGGTGGAGGAATTTGGAAAATACATGGAGACCAATAAATGGCAGGGGTGTTCAATCCGTGGCCCCCAGGCCACATGGGTATTATTTGAGGCTTGTTTTGTTTATCTGTGGTGTCAGACATGGCAAAAATTATGCACAGATCTTTTTGATGCTGTTGTTCGCCAGCTTTTGTTAGTGTTTGTGTATTTAATGTGTGGCCCAAGACAAGTCTTCTTCCAATGTGCCCTGGAGGGAAAAAAGTTGGACAAAATGAGCAAAACACTGGGAAGCAGAGAAGCCAGGTGTGTCTGGGGATGCACATGGTTCAATCCAGGCAGAGTGTGATGGGAGGGAGTGTGAGAGCAGAAGCTGTGGAGTCACTGGGTCTCTCCTACACAACATGGCTTTTTCATGACCTCAATTTCTCAAAGACCATGTCTTTGAATTGTGAACTATCACACAAAAGAGTTTTGTCTTTATAGCTGAGGTTTGGTATGGTCTGGAGGATAACATGAAAGTAGAGCGTGGCATTGTAGCTTAAAGCATAGGTTGTGAAACCCAATAGCCCAGCTTCTAATCTTAGCTCTGCCCTTATGGGCTAGGGATAAGTTGACACAGTTTCTGCATCTATGAAGTGGGCATATCCAACTACAGCCATCAGCATTTCTTCCCATCCCCTACAGGCAGGCATGCTGTTCTTCCCATTCAAGGTCCTGAGTCTGTTTCCCTTCCCTTTGAGTCTAGGGTGACACAAGGCCAATAGAATATGGCAGAAGTGATTCTTGTAGCCTCCAGAAAGCCAGCTGCCATACTGTGGAGAAGCTTGGGCCAGAGACTGAATGATGAGAAACCATATGGAGAAACAAATGCACAGGAGGAAACTGAGGCACCAGGTGTGACTAAGTCTCTCCCAGACCTCCCAGCTGAGCCCGGTCACCAGACAGATGAACAGAACTGCCTAGCTGAGCCATGCATGAATTTCAGATAACTGAAACAAATGTGATATTTGCAAAACCTACCTGATAGGGCTATGTGCAGATCAAATGAGAGAAGGTGTCTAACATACAGTGTCTATGACAAACACTCAACAAACTGTAAACAATTAATAGTACTATTACAGTTTGTAATAGTATTGCTATGAGTATGGCACATGATAACTGGAATTTTGATACTAGGACAAGTCAGACATACCAGTACTTTAAAAATGAAAAGTTATTTCTTTCAGTAAGCCTTTTGTTCCAACAAGATTACAGGTGGCAGGTGTGGCCATCCAAACAAGAATGCGCTTGTAAAAAAAAACCTTATTTTTAAAATTACCATTCAAATGACAATGGTTTCAAAATTCTCACAGAGAACTTGAGGACTGTGGAGATCACAATCCCAACTGGGGAAACACCAAGGGCACACCAGAAGCAGGAGACTTACAGGACTTAGGTGAGAGTGCCATGATGAGACCATAGTCCTCCAGACCAGCAGACGAGGATGATTGGGGACAGGACAGGGCAGGACCACAGTCTGCAGCCCAGTGTTGTGGTCCAAGCTACAGGTAAGAGGAAGGGAGCGGGTAGAGAAGCTAAGGATTCAGGAAACACACAGCATCATCTTTTTTTTTTTTTTTTTGCAGTTTTTGGCCAGGGCTGGGTTTGAACCCACCACCTCCAGCATATGGGGCCAGCGCCCCACTCCTTTGAGCCACAGGCGCTGCCCACACAGCATCATCATTTTTAGGTTAGAAGATGAGAAGGGGCCTAGAACAAGGGAAAGGGGTGAGTTCAGTTTGTAGTAAGTCAAGTCTAGGGTGGAGCTATCCTTGTGTCTTAGGTTGGATTCCTGAAAGCAGGGCCTAAGAAGGAGAACCTTGTGCAAACTGAGGTATTGAGAAGAGCCCTTGGAAGACACCTGTAGGAGTGAGGGAAGTGGGATGAAGCAGAGGGAGAATGGGGCAAAGAGGGCTGGCCTCTGCCTGACCTCTAACAGGCTGGAGCACAGCCAGGCAACACAGTGAGGCCAGCTGGCTGAGCTTCCACAACCTAGCACCGGACATCTACCAGCCACAGGCACTAGGGGGAGCTGGGGCAACCTCTGGGAATCTCTTTATGCTGAGGCATAAAATACAATTTTAAAGAGTTTACTTCAGCCAAAGTGAGAACGGCTGCCCAGGACACACCTCCAAGTTGCCTTGGGGAGTGCTCCCTCCAGACTTTGTAACTTACAAGCAGATTTTTAAAGACAAAGAAGTGGCAAAGAGTGGGCCGATACAGAGTTGTATGATGGGAACTCACAGTTTATAGAAATAACTTCATTAGAGATTGGCCATACATTGTTAGACTTAGGGTATGAATTATGGGGTCCATTGTCCGACGTTTTATGCCTGCCTGTCAGTCTCGAGCCCACAAAGCCAGTGGCTTCAAGAGGGGGAGACGTGACTGCTGCTCCTTCTAGTGGCCCTGTGGGCCTGATAATTTAGAGGGGTTTGCATTTCTCAGATAAAAAGGGTTTTTTCTTTTTTATTTCCCCTGTTTGATCAAAAAAATGTTTCTTCTTGAAAGCATCGATGACCAAAGCCTGAGTGTCAAGGTGTCCTTCGTTACTAACAAGGCTAATTCCCAGGTGTTTGGGTTCCACGTCAAGTGAAAAAAGGAGACTTCTCCTCAGTGAGGAATTTTAAAGAGTGCCATGAAGCTGAATTGGGATGGCATCAGAGGAGCAAAAATGAAACCTCAGGCAAGTCATTGATTTACATTCCTGCCGTCACTAGTAGGTAGAATCATCTCTAGTCTTTAGAATACCATGATTGTTGTTTTCTTGGAAGAAGTAAAAACAATGAGAGATATATAACATCGATAATTTGAATAGTAGGCCAGGCACCATGGCTCATGCCTACAATCCTAGCACTCTGGGAAGCCAAGGCAGGTGGATTGCTTGAGCTCAGGAGTTCAAAACCATCCTAAGCAAGAGCAAGGCCCTAGCTCTACTGAAAATAGAAAAACTAGCTGGGGCATTGTGGTAGGTGCCTGTAGTCCCAGCCACTGGAGAGACTGAGGCAAGGGGCTCACTTGAGCCCAAGAGTTTGGTAAGTTGCTATGAGCTGTGCAGAAGCCGCAGCACTCTACCCAAGGTGACAGAGTAAGACTCTGTCTCAAAAAGAAAATAATAACAACAATAATAATGTGAATAGTAGAACTATTATGCACATAAGGATTATAATCAAAAAGAGAATTTATATGTTAGAACAAAAAAAGGAACCCATTCCATTAGCAAGACAACTGAAAACATCATGAAGAAAATTAAATCCCAGTTCTTCTTTAGAGACTTATTGTAGCCACGTGGTTTCTTCCCTGATCTCTCTTAGATGAGTTTCTACTTCATGGAAAGCATTTATGCATATACAACAAGAGGTATTTGCCACCATATATACACATCCTTGTTCAGTTGACATATAACCTAAAGCAATGTGACTGTCTGGTTAGTACAAACTCAGCCAGTGAATCAGTAACTTTTGTTGAGTGGTGATGGACACAGCCATTTCATCATAAACATTTTCTAAAGTTATACAAAGATTCCTATTTATGTGCTCATAAGCGACTCCCCAAGGCAAAAGCGTTCTTCCAATAAAATGCTTGGAGCTATCATCTCCATGGCCAGGCAATTAGCAGATTTTCCCCAAATAGAATCTCTGTCTAAAATAGATTATCAGGCATGCCTAGAGAAAAGTTTGAGGGAACTAGTCCAGTGTTGAGTTTCTTTAGAGCTATATATAGACAGAGGGGGGACCAAATATCCTAAGAGACTGAATTTCATCAGGCTAGGCTGTTAGACATTTATAGGCTCATACACAGTGATTTCCTCACAGGCAAAAATAAATCCTGGTGGAACACAAATAAATATGGTATAATTTGGTCATTTAGTATAATGATTTTGGTCATCATTAATATTAATTGCTATGTGAATTGTATTTAACTTATGCCAGTTTGGGGACCTCATGAAACTTATGTAACTCACATGTTTCTTGACTTATCTTGATCTACTAAAAGGCCCCAAGAGGAAAAAAGTGTTTTATCTAGTGTGTTTTATCTAGTGTTACAATCAATGTCACACTAAAAACCTGGGGTCAGAAACAGGAGATCAAGAGGGCACGTTGAATCCTGATAGCTGGAGGGGTTGCTTCTCTCTTAATTTTCTAACAATATAATGTATTTTAGTACTATCATTACTATATTTTTACAACAGGATGTTGATGAGTTAGATTGAAACATAGTATGAACAGGTTAGGATGAATCAGATAGACCCAAAAGACAAATCTGGTTTTATACGGCTCCTGAGTTATGTTATGAATAGGACAGTAAGGAATATTGGTGAAATTTAGGGCAGAATGTACCTAAACAGTCGAAAGTATCTTGTGGTTCAGGGTAGCAAACTCTGTATCTTGTCAAATTCTAGCAGTAGGAATAGTTTATGAGATTTTTATCAGAATTATCCCTCCATGCTAATAGTTGAATTTATAATGGACAAAAAGACAGAAACTTGATCATATTTTGTGTTAAAATATATGTGTATGGGGTCTGACAATTAAGTTTGCAAACTTGCCACTGTGCACCTACTTGGCAGCACTGTACAAACAACTTGGTAAGGGTTAATAACCTTGATATACCAGTGTCTCACAGCTGTGTTTGTGTCCATGTATAGTAGGGTCTTGCTGAATGCTAGTCATTATTATTCTGTGATTTTGTGTGCCATCGCTAGAATGTCAGAGTTTGAATTAAAGCAACAAAGAAACATTAAATTTCTTGTTAAACTTGGCAAGAGTTGAGGTAAAATCAGGGATGTGTTAGTGCAAGTTTGGGGGAATAATACAGTGAATAAAATGGCAGTATATGAATTAATGGATCCACTTAAGGAATTAAATGCTTTTCTGAGAGGAGAGTGTCACTGATGAAGAAAGGTCAGCGTGGCCAGTAACAAGCAGAACTTGGCTCGGCACCTGTGGCTCAAGTGGCTAAGGCACTAGCCACATATACCTAAGGTGTATGGTTCAAATCCAGCCCAGGCCCACCAAACAACAATGACGGCTGCAACCAAAAAATAGCCAGGTGTTGTGGCAGACACCTGAGGCCCCAGCTACTTGGGAGGTGGAGGCAGGAGACTCACTTGAGCCCAGGAGTTGGAGGTTGCTGTGAGCTGTGATGCCACAGCACTCTACCCAGGGTGACAGCTTGAGGCTCTGTCTCAAAAAAAAAACAAGCAGAACTGACAAAAATGTTGCAAAAATTCATCAAATTATGTGTCAAAATCATCAGCTGACTATGAGAAGCATAGCAGACCAAATAAATATCAATAGACAAACAGGAAAATCTTAACTGAAAATCTTGGCCAACAACTCATGGCTCTTGCCTCACAACAATGCACCAGCTCACACAGCACTCACTGTGAGGGAATTTTTAGCCAGCAACCAAATAACTATCCCTATTTACCTGATCTGGCCACCAATAACTTTTTTTTTAACTGAAGATAAAAGAAATACCAAAAGGAAGTCATTTTGATGACATTCAGGACATCAAAGGTAATACAACAACAACTCTGATGGTGATTCCAGAAAAAGAGTTCCAAAATTGCTTTGAAGAGTAGGCTAGGCACTGGTGTTGGTGCATAGCTCCCCAGGAGAGTACTTCAAAGGTGACCACTATAATATTCAGCAATGCGGTATGTAGCATTTTTTTCTAGGGTGAGTTCACAAACTTAGTTGTCAGAACTGATATATGTTTCACATAAAGATGTGCATAAGTGTGTATATATGACAATTTTACCAAAAAAGGATGCCCACAGTATAAAGGAGGCCTAAGTATGTCAGTATTCCAGTCAACAGAAAAAAAGAGACTAAATATTTGAATATTTCAGGCATTAGCGTCATGAAGTGCTGCTTCTCCAGGCTTGGTCCAGTATCTCAGGTGGAAGCAGACGGGCACAAACGTCAGCTACTTGCTGTCCTGATCAAGAAATGACTGAAGGTCTATTTCCTTCCTGCAGGTCTAGTTCCTCCTTGGGAGCACCTGTTTGTATTTCCTTTAATAAAATTTTGAGTGGATAATAAATCTGAAAGGACATTTTGAGACATCTACTGTCTGATGTAACAAACAGTGGCTTCAGGGCTACCCTCAGCTCAGCATCAGTGAAAGTGTTGCCATTGCTCTCTGGAGTATCTGATTTTGAGTGAGCAAGAATTTTGAGGATTCTGGTTTTAGGATTGCATCTGAGAGGTCAGAGTTGTTGACCATTTGGATGGGGTGACAAGGTCAGAAACCCGTGTTGCTTTCAAAGCATTTCAAAATCATGGGCTACTTCGGACATGTATCTGCTGTCAGTATAAATGATAGTTGTTTTGTCTTCAGCTGATTGACAAGCACAAGTTGGGGCAATCGATTCTGCCTGCTAAGCTGATTATACAACTGGGATTATCCTCTGTAGCCTCAGTAAGAGTCACTGGGGCCTAACTAGTCTGATCATTCCAGATTCATCTTTCAAATAAGAAGCATCAGCAGCATGTGTAGGTGCTTCTTGCAGGTCCTGTCTAGGCACAAGAAGTTGTCTGGGTGATGCAGTCTAAGTGTCTCATCAGGGGGCAAAGGCAAAAGAGTTTCTGGGTCAAGATCATTACAGTAGAAAACAGTAACATCAGGTGAGGACGTCATAGGAAGAAGTCTGTTAACAGCATATGGTGGGTATGAAGCTGAGTGGGGAACATAAATGGTAAGAGGAGAAGCCCATAACTATTTCCTCAACAGCTTTAAAAAGAGAGGTAGTAGCAGAGATTGCTTTTAAGCAAGGTGGCATCCCTCTAGTGAGTGTACTGATTTGCTCGCTGTAATATTCAGCAGGTCTATCTTGGGGCCCATGTTTCTGAGTTAGGACTCCCAAGGCATTACTCTGGTCTTCATAATCACACAGGGGTATAACTGGGATGCCCTAAGACAGGGGGAGTTGTAAACCTTCCTTGATAACTTGTATGGCTTTCAATATTTCTGGAGTCCAAACAAGGGGATCAGGCTGATCCAGTTTCAGGGGAGCATATACAGGTTGAAGCACTAAAGAAAAATTGGGTATCTAATTCTGACATTGTCCAGCCAATCCTAGAAATCCTCAAAGTTACTTCTTCATTGAGGGCTTAGGGAAGAAGGTTAGAATGCCTTTAATTCTGTCTGCGTTATAAACAATATGTCCTTAGAAATCAAATGTCATGAATACTTGGCAAAATTGGAGTTCTTTCTAGAAACTTTACATCCCTTAAATGCCAATTGTTTTAAAAGATGTATGCTGTCATCTTCAGAGGTTTGCATATTCAAAGAACAAAGGAGAAGATCATTCATATATTGGGTGAGCATAGATCCCCTCGAGAAATGTACATCAGCCAGGTCAGATTTTAATATTTGAGAAAAATAGGTAGGGCTTTCAGTGTAACCTTGGGGCACGTTGGCTCAAGTATACTGGTGGTCATCCCAAGGGAAAGCAAACACTTTCACTTTTGTTGATTCTCTGGGTCTACTGAAATACCAAAGAAAACACTGCATGTATCAACCATAGTAAATATCTCACATTCAGTAGGGAATGCTGCTCAAAGACTGTGGGGGCTGAATACCATGGGATTACAATTTTGTTGCTATCAAATCTTATACAAAACGGCAGCCCCTCCCATTTTCCCTCCTTATAGGAATAATCAAAGTATTATATGGTCCATGCAAAAAATATTTAGGCCCTTTGTCATATAATCTTTTATTATGAGTCCAATTCTTTCAACTGCTGGAGGCCTTAAAGGATGTTGTTTAATACTGGATAGAAATATAATTTGGTTTACTTCCACTTTAACAGGGGTGGCTGAAGATATCTCATCAAAGTCAATAAAATGTCAGACTGTGACTGTAAGTAGTCCAGCAAAGCTTACAAAGTGTCACCAGTGCTGGGGGAGAATGAGTGGGGGGAGGATAAGTGGTGGGACCTCACCTATGGTGCATCTTACAAGGGTACCTGTGAAATTTACTAGGTGTAGAATATAAATGTCTTAACACAATAACTAAGAAAATGCCATGAAGGCTATGTTAACCAGTTTGATGAAAATATTTCAAATTGTA
>CAUYTI010076816.1:0-36149 GCA_963575145.1 Galago senegalensis | reverse complement strand
CAGCCTCTGACAGAAGCTCCCATCCAGAAGGAAAGATAATGTTCAAATATTACCCAACAAAGTTGAAGACTGAGACTTCAGCCAAAAGACAAGAATGATATCTGCAGAATATTTCTGCTGAGGCAAATTGTGACTACAAGAAAGAACTCTATAGGTACATAATACATCCCAAAGGAAAAGCATCTATCCCTCCTGCAAGAAAGTTGTGTTTTTATCTTTTATTCTCTTCATCTGCTCCTCAAAGTTTTCTACAGGTGAGTGGTGAACTGAGGATTTATTAGTTATCCCAAGTGTGAGAGTTGTAGGAAGTGGGGTCTACTCTCCTAGACTGACTCTGCTGCAATTCCAAATACTATCTTGCCAGGCAGAAATATCAAACTAAAATTTTCATTACTATTTTGAATTTCCAGTCCACACTTCTCCCCTTACTTGCAGAGACAGTGTGGGGGCCCATGTGCAGGATCCCCCTACCATTGTGGGACCAGGCACCCAGTCCTGTCCTTGCAGCCAGACACAACTGGAGTGGGTATTCCCCTGGTGGTAAGTGGAACCACCACCCTCTCAGGGCCTGAAGTGGCCCGAGAACTGTTAGAGGATTGTCAGATGAGAAGGAACCATACTGGAGCGACAGTACACTGAAACAAAGAGCAGAAGCTGCAGAGGTGGGAACGACAAGGCTCAAAATCCTGAGGCTTTTCCAGAAAGACATGCCCTGTCTATCTGGACAACCAGAGGAATCCAGGAACATCTCCATTGGCAGCCATGAGAGAAAAAGTTCTGGGACTCACTCCAAATGGAATAAATTTGGCATGGGGCAGAATAAGTGGAAAAACTCAGGTAACATGAATAGCTGTAGTAGATCAACTCACCCAAGAAAAAATGGGGCAGGTGCAATTGAATATCCCATCACTAAACAGATATTTGAGATGTCAGAAATTGAGTTTATAATTTGGACAGCAAATAAGATTAACAGAACAGAAGAAAAAAAGGAATTAGAATTTCAAGAAATGATTTAAAAGCTATCTCAGGAATTCAATGATTTCAAAGATAAAATTTCCTAAGATATTGACACATTGAGGCAAGAGTTTGAAGCCCTCAAATATCTGAAAAATAATGTAGAATCCCTTGGTAACACAATGGAGGAGGCAGAAGAAAGGATCTCTGACATTGAAGGCGAAGTTCTTAAACATGACAAAGTGATGAAAGATGAAGAGAATTAGACATCAAAAATGAATCATTCTCACAGTGTGTTCAAAGAAAACTAATATGTGACTTATAGGAATCCTTGAATGTGAAAAAGTTGCCTCAGAAAACCAAATAGTTCTCATTCATAAAATTATGAAAGAGAACTTTCCAGAAATGCTAAGAGTTTCTGAAATTCAAATAGCAGACCACTACAGAATCCCATCATGATTCAACCCGAACAAGTCATTCCCCATACACATCATACTTCACTTTGGTAATGTTTATATTAAAGAGCAAATTCTGAAAGCAGTTAGATATAAGAAAACTACAATATAAAAAGGGAAGAATATTAGAATGACTGCAATAGTGTCTGATGAAATCTTTGACGATAAAAAAGGGTGGCCATTGACTTTTAACATCATAAAAGAAAATAACATTTAACCCAGGATCATATATCCATCTAAACTGACTTTCATTCATGATGGAGAAATTAAATACTTTAAAAACATTTACATGTTGAATAAATTTGCATAACTAAATCAGCTCTCTAGAAAATTCTAAAACCTATCCTCCATAATTACCAGTACAATCCTTTATCACAAAAGTAAACTCACTCAGAAACTTTTGATCACATTCCAACTTCCATTAGGGAAAGAATAAAAAATGTTCAATGGACCTTTGAGCAACTTGGTAACCCAAATTTTACCAGCCTTATTAATAATTTCAATCAATATGAACAGCTTAAATTTTCCTCTAAAGAGGCACAGATTTGCTGATTGGATAAAGACACTCAGAATGGACATCTGTTGTATTCAGGAATCTCAACATACTTTAAAAGATAAATATAGACGCAGGGTGAAAGGATGGTCATCTATATTCCAGGAAAATTGAAAGCAGAAGAAAGAAAGCATTGCAATTTTATTAAATAGGGTTTAAACCAACAAAAGTAAGCAAAAATTTGGATGTTCATTTTATATTTGTTAAGGGCAATACTCAATATGAGGAGAACTCAATTATCAATATCTATGCACCCAAACAAAATGCACCTCAATTTAAAGAGATATTCTATGAGGCATAAGTAACCTTATCTCTCCAAGCCCTATCGTAGTCAGAGATTTTAACACTCCTTTGGCATTGTTGGACAGATCCTCCAATAAGAAGATAGCAAAAAAAATTTAGATTTAAAATTAACTATTCAAAATTTATATCTAACAAACCTCTACAGAACATTTCACCCTAATAAAACTTAATACACATTTTTTTTATCAGTTCCTGGAAAATACTCTGAAATTGATTACATCTTAAGTCTAAGTTCAGAAAATTTAAAAGAATAGAAATTATTCAATGTATCTTTTTGGACAATCATGGAATAAAACTTAAACTCAGTAATAACAGAAATCTTCAGACTCATACAAAAACATGGAAGCTAAATAACATTATGCTGAATGATAGATGGGTTAAAGACCAGTTCAAGAACAAAATTATGAAATTTTTGTAAAAAAACAATAATGAAGACAAGAATTATGGAAAATTCTGGGATCCTCAAAAGGCAGTTTTAATAGGGAAAATTATAGAATTGCAATCCTTCCTCAAGAGAATGAAAAAAGAGGAAGTTAAAAACATAATGGGACATCTTAAGTAAACAGAAAAGGGAGAACATTCCGATCCCAAATCCAGCAGAAGAAAAGAAATAACCAAAATTAGAGAATAATTAAATGAAATTGAAAACAAAAGGCTCATACAACAGAACAATAAATCAAAAAGTTGGTTCTTGAAAAGGTCAATAATATAGATAAACCTTTGGCCAATCTATCCAAGAAAAAAGAGTACAATCTCTAATTTTACCAACCAGAAATGGTAAAGATTTCATAAAAAGACCCCTTAGAAATTCAAAAAATTCTCAATAAATATCAAAAGAAACTTTATCTCCAGAAGTGAAATTTAAGGAAATCAATGAAAACTTGGAAGCACACCACCTCCCAAGACTTAGCCATAATGAAGTTGAAATGTTGAACAGACCTATATCAAGCACTGAAATAGTGTCAACTACACAAACTCCCTAAAAAGAGGACCCCAGGACCAGATGGCTTCATGTCAGAATTAGACCAAACCTTCAAAGAGTAACTATTATCTATATTACTCAAACTTTTTCAAAATATAGAAAAAGACAAATTATTACTCAACACATTCTATGAAGCAAACATCACCTTAATACCAAACCAGGAAAAGACTCAACAAGAAACAAAAATTAAAGACCAGTAACACTAATGCATATTGATGCAAAAATATTTAAGAAGATCTTAACAGACAGAATCCAGCAAGACATTAAACAAATTATAAACCACGACCCATTGGGTTTTATCCCAGGATCTCAAAGATGGCTCAACATAGGTAAATCTATTAATATAATTCATCACACAAACAAATTAAAAAACAATGACTATATGATTCTTTCAATTGGTGCAGTAAAAGCATTTGATAATATCCATTTTTTTCATGATCAGAACACTTAAGAAAATTGGTATAGAATGACTTTTCTTAAACTGATAGAGGCCATCTACACAATCAATTTTGTATTGAATGGAGTTAAACTGAAATCATTTCCAAGGAGATCTTCTTTGCTGTTTAACTTTATAATGGAAGTTTTAGCAATCACAATTAGGAAAGAAAAGGCAATCGAGGGTATCTATGTAAAGTAAGAAGATATTAAACTTTCATTCTTCACAGATGATATGACTGTATATCTGGATAAAAAGCAGGAATTCAACTACAAAACTCTTAGAATTTATCAACATTCATGAATCTGTAGCCTTTATATATACCGACAGCAAACAACCTTAAAAAACAGTCAAAGTCTTTATTCTGTTCACAGTAGTACCAAATAAGACTAATTATTTGGGAGTTTACCTAACAAAACATGTTAAAGATCTCTATAAAGAGAACTATGAAACTCTAAAAAAAGAAATAACTGAAAATGTTAACAAATGGAAAAAGATACCTTGCTCATGTCTGGGAAGAATCAACATCTTTAAAATGTTCATACTACCCAAAGCAATATATAATTTTAATGCAATCCTGATTAAAACTCCAATGTTATATTTTAAAGATCTTGAAAAACTAATACTTCATTTTATATGGAATCAGAAAAATCCTCGAATATCCAAGACATTGCTTAGAAATAAAAACAAAACAGGAGGAATCACAACAGCAAAACTCAAGTTATACTATAAATCCATAGTGATCAAAGCTGCATGGTACTGGCACAGAAACATAGTGGTAGATGTATAGAACAGAATAGAGAGCCAAGAGATGAATCCAGCTACTTACTGTTCCCTGATTTTGACAAGCCAATTAAAAACATTGAGTTAGGGAAAAGATTCCCTATTTAACAAATGGTTCTGGGTGAACTGTCTAGCGACCTGTAGAACACTGAAACTGGACCAACACCTTTCATCATTAAGTAAGATATACTCTCACTAGATTAAATATTTAAACTTAAGACATAAAATTATTTAAATATTAGAAGAAAGTGTAGAAAAAATCGGCCTGAGGGAAAGTTTTATAAGAAGGCTCACCCCCAACCTGAGCAATAGAAGCAATGTCAAAAATACACTATTAGGACTTGACCAAACAAAAAGTTTCTGAACAGCCAAGGACACAGTAATTAATGCAAGTAGACAGCCCTCAGAATGGGAGAATATATTTGTAGTTTTTGTCTCTGACAAAGGTTTAATAACCAGAATCCATAGAGAACTCAAATGTATTAGCAAGAGAAAACAAGTGATCCCATCTCAGGTAAGGCAAGGAACTTGAAATTTAAGAATTTCTATAAAGAAGAGAGATGCATGGCCTACAGATATATGAAAAAATGCTCACCATTTTTAATCATCAGAGAAATGCAAATCCAAACTACTTTGTGATGTCACCTAATTCCAGAAGGATTAGCCCATGTCACAAAATCCCCCAAACAGAGATACTGGCATGGATGTGGAGAAAAGGGAACATTTCTACACTGCTGGTGGGAATGCAACCTTTTGGAAAGATTTCTGGAGAACTCAGAGAACTAAAAGTGGACCTGCCATTTGATCCTGCAATTCCTTTATTAGGTACATATTCAGAAGATGAAAAATCACATTACAATAAAAAATATTTGTATCAAAATGTTTACTGCATCCCAGTTAATAATTAATAGGTCATGGAAGAAACAGGTGCCCATTGATCCATGAATGGATCAATAATTTGGATTGTTGTTGGCTTCAAACTCATACAAAGTTTGGGGTTCTTTTCTCACTCATCTCAATTCCTACTTCTTCAAATATAATTTGTAAAAATGGTCAAGAGATTTAACAATACATCCTTTTCTTTTCAAGTCATGGGCTTGTAATCAAATTGAAATTATATATATACCATGGAATACTATGCAGCCATAAAGAAATATAGGAGTCTTTACCTCCTTGGATGTAGGAGGAGCTGGAAAATGTTTTTCTTAGCAATGTATCTTAAGAATGAAAGAAAAAGTATCTAATGTACTCAGCCCTATAATGAAACTAATTTCTAGCTTTCATATGAATGCTAATATAGCCTAATTATAGTCGAAGAATATTGAGGGGGGAGATGAATGGGTAGAGAATGAGTGATTGAAAGGAAAACCTCTATGGTTTATCTAACAAGAATACAAGTGAATCTTTCTAAAAGTAGAATATAAACGTCTTAACACAATAACTAAGAAAATGACATGAAGGCTAAGTTAAGCAGTTTGATGAAAATATTTCAAATTGTATGAAAACACCACACTTTTCCTTATGATTACATTAATGTACACAGCTACAATTTAATTTTTAAAAAGTAACCTCCTAGATCAAACACTTCCAGAACACCAGTAGAAGTGAGCATAAAATTTCAGTGAGTATCTTTGACCAGAAACCTTGATACAAAGACATTCCAGGATGTCACTACATAGTCACCTTGGATGACATCACAATGGGTGTTGATCTGGGTTACCATCTTTAAGCTTAAACTTATTCCAGCTAAGCACACGTAGTTGTTGTCTGGGCTTGTTGTTGGGTTCAAACTCATACAAAATTTGGGGGTATTTTCTCACTCATCTCAATTCCTACTTCCTCAAATATAGTTTGTAACAATGGTCAAGAGATTTAACAATTCATCCTTTTATTTTCAAGCCATGCACTTGTAATCAAATTGAAGAGAGTTGTTTATACCTAGTGCTACCCAAGGATGTTCTAGAACAAACTACCCCTGTTTTTGAACAATGTCCTCAGAGACCTAACTGGTACCTCACACAATTCCCAGTTCTACTTTTCATGTTGTTTGACTTTATTCTCTATAATAGGCTTGTTTTGGACAATAGGTGTCTCACTGAAAGTTCTCTCTTGCAATCTGCTGAGGTACTGTGTTCTGTAGTGTACTCCATACCTGCAGTAATTTAGAATGATCATGGGAAATACAGCCTATCTTTAAATTTACATCAATCCTGAATTCTGTCATAGGTGTGTCTGAATTTTTGGCTTCTTGGCCACAATGCATGTTGACGAGTTATGTTGGATCACATGTATAATACATAATAACTAATAAAACCTGTTCAGGATAAGAAGATCCATGAATAGTTGTGGTGATCTCCCAACATAGATAAGTAAAACATTCTTAACATGCTCCATATGTGTCACTGAGGCCTGAGGATTGGACAACCCTCAAAGTCCCCAATAAGCTAATTTTAAGAGTACAGCCCAATAACTTATTCCCCTCATAACTACAACATATTGATGCTCAAGTTAGATAAATTGGGTAGATATCCTGACCTCCCATGTTAGAGACAAGGCTGAGCAAGTGAAAGATAACCTAAGCCCTGATATCCCACCAGGTTTCTGCCTCAAATAGAAAATGTAGTCATATTTTGTATCTCTGCCTATAGTTCCAGGTTGTCCAGAGGTTGAGGCAGGAGGATCACTTCAAGTGAAGAGTTGGATGTCATTGTGTATAAGGTGGAGATTGTGCACATTTTAGCCTGGGGACCAAAGTGAGAAGGGATCTCATGAAAAATAATGAAAGAAATATAAAATGAAATGAAAAATGAAAGATGGAAAGAAAGAGAAAGAAAAAAGGAAAGAAGTAAGGAAAAAAAGAAGGAAATTTTACTAGGTACAATATCTGAGAATGAAATTAGGAGGAAAAGTCAGTAGGCTGATGAATATAGCATTACATAAAGGAGGAGATTTCTTGTGGTCAACAGGAAGTGGAGGGAACAAAGAGAGGACAAATTCATTTTCAGTTGATTCCTTAGGACACTAACAGTTGAGCTGATGGGTAGATGTCTTTCAAAGATGTCTGATACCTGGTGTTGGACTTATTGGGACAAGGGAATATTGGCCAAGTTGAAACGTGCAACAGAAGATGTGGAGTGTTTAATCTGGATATTTAGTGTGCATAAGTAAACTTGACTTTATTCAAGTATTCACTTTGTGGGCAGTTTAGACAGACAAGAATCTAAGATACCACAGAATCAAAGTTGTGTAATATGGGAAGTGTGGACCAATAGGTGTTGTAGGAAAAAAAATTCACTATGAGAGAATAATCTCTCCAGATTCTACTCAACTAGACTTGGTAGTCAACTGTTATGTCCCTTACCAATAATTCCAGCTAAAGCAGTTGTATCACTCGGAGTATCACTTCAACCAAAGAGTTAGATGTCATTGTGCACAAGGCTGAGAATCTTGCCTGGGGAACAGAGTGAGAGTCAGTCTCATTAAAAATCATGTAAGATTAAATAGGAAAGAAAAGAAGGAAGGAAGGAAGGAAGGAAGGAAGGAAGGAAGGAAGGAAGGAAGGAAAGAAGGAAGAAATTAATTTTGCTAGTTACAGTTTCCAAGAGTGAAATTACAAAGAAAAGTCAGTAGGCAGATGGAACACAGGACTACGTTAGAAGAAGATTTATTGTGGTCCCTAGAAAGAGGAGGGAACAATGAATCAGGACAACTCGAGTCAGGACAACTCACAGAAGACTGTGAGTTGATCGGGTGGGTATGAGTCATCAAGAGATGTTGGTTCCGTAGACTTGGATTGATTGGAGAAAAGGAATATTGCCATAGATAAAAAAGTGCAACATAATAGTTGGAGTATAGAATCTGGACATTTTCGTGTGCAAGAAAAAAAAAAGGACTTGAATCAAGAATTCACTGTGTGTCCAATTTACAGTGACTATGAGAATCTAAGTTACCAAAGGACCAGAGTGCTGTAAAATCTGAAGTCTTGACTAATAGTGATTGTAGAAAAAAATATTGCCTATTAGGGAATAATTTCACCAGTTGACATCTAATCTAGAGGAAAATTTTCAACACAGATTTTTATGGTCAAAATTGAAAATAGGGGCAGTGCCTGTGGCTCAAAGAAGTAGGGCGTTGGCTCCATATGCCAGAGGTTGCAGGTTCAAACCCAGCTTGGCCAAAAACTGCAAAAAAAAAAAAAAAGTGAAAATAATAGCCAAGTGTTATGGCATCCATCTATATTCCAAGCTACTCAGGAGGCTGAGACAAGAACATTGCAAAGACCAGAAAGAAGAGATTGCTGTTATTTGTAGACCCACAGAACTGAATATGGCAAATAAGTAAGTCTCTGTCTCTATAAAAACAAAAAGAAAAACACTGAGGAGCAAATCTAAAGAAAAAATAGAATAAAGGAAGAGGGGAAAGAAAGAACGAAGGAAGAAAGGAGGGAAGGGAAAGATGGAGGGAGGGGAGGAAGGAAGGAAGGGAAGAAAGAAAAGGAAGGGAAGGGAAGGAAGAAAAGGAAGGAAAGGAAAAAAGAAAGGAAGGAAAGTGGAAAAAAGAAAAACAGAAAATGTAGTAGTACAGTTTGCAAAAGCGTAATTAGGAGTAAAGGTCAGTAGGAAGATGGAATACAGGACTGCACAAAGGAGGAGATTTATTGTGGTCCACGAGGAGAGGAGGGAACAGTGAGTCAGGACAAGTTCCATTGCAGTTAGTTCCACAGGAGACTGCCAGTTCATCTAATGGGTAGAGGTCATGCAGACATGTATGGTCCCTGGTTGTGAACTGATTTGGGCAAGTGAACAATGGCCCAGTTTGCAAAGTGCAACAGAAGGGGTGAAGTGTAGAATCTAGATATTTTAGTGTACATTAAATAAACTGACTTGAGTCAAGATCTTACTGTGTGGGCAATTTAGTGTGACTACAAGAGTCTACAGTGTCAAAGGATGAGAGTTTTATAAAATCTGGTCTTGCCTAATAGGAATTGTAGGAAAAAAAATTCCCCATGAGAGAATAATTTCTCCAGTTTACATCTAATTTAGTGGAAAATTTTCAACACTAGATCCATGGTCAAACTAAAAATAATACCCAGGCGTTGTGGTGTACACTGTATTCCCAACTATTGGGGAGTCTGAGAGAAGAAAATCACTTAAGCCCTGGATACAGACATTGCTGCGATCTGTGACACAAAACTTTACTCAGTGTGATAAGTAAAGTAAGCCTCTATGTGTGTGTGTTTGTGTGTGTGTGTATATATATATATTAAAAATGAGAAGTAATTCCAATACAATGGTTTTTTTCCATTTATTTACTGAGACAGGATCTTGTTTTGTTGCCTTTGGTAGAGTATCCTGGTATAATACCTCACAGCAAGTGTTTTCATCAAGCAAATCTATTCCCTCATTTGACATGACAGGAGACTGTATAACATCTGGACACTTTTTATTCTTCAGACATGAGTATCTCACTAATGCTGAGGCTTGTTTCCAACTAAGAAGCTCAGACAATACAACTGACTGGGTCTCTAAAATTGCCCAGATGAAAAGCATGAAGAAACACTCCTGGCCCCAAATCCTAGCTCTAAAAATATCCAATCTTTGATTACTGAAGTGGTAGCTCAACAGTAGGGTAGTGAGTTCAAAAATGTTCTCAGTCAATCTGCCTCAAAAAATAGCTGGGCATTGAGGTGAGCACCAGTACTTCAACCTAGTGGGGAATCTGAGGCAAAAGAATTCCCTACGTCCAGATGGAGGTTTCTGTGAGCTGTTATGGAACAGCATGCTATGGTGAGTGATAAAGTAAAACTCTATCCCAAAAAAGAAAAAAAGAAAGAAAAGAACAAACAACATTCTATGTAAGGGTCTCTATGCAATATTATGATCTGCAATGTTGATTGAGTCTCACTGCAGAACATAATCTCAACTGTTGTGTCAGCCTAGTGACTGGAATCTCAGCCATTAATGCAATCAGTAAGGCCCAAATGGTAGATCACTTCTCTCTGTAGATGGAAGACTAAGAAATGTCCTGGATCAAACAAATGTAGGACACCAGATGAAGTAAGCAGAAAAGGTCAGTCAGTGCCTTTGACTAGAATCCTGGATCCCACGACATTCCAGGATTAAGTCACTGTTTGGTCACCCTGGATGACATCACAATGGGTGTTGCCTCGAGTTACCATCTTCAAGCGTAATCTTATTTCTGGTAAACATGTGTAGTTGCTATTTGGGTTTGTTTTTAGGTTCAAACTGTTACAAAGAGTGTAGTTATTTTCTCACAACTCACTGCTTCCTAAATTTTGTTTTGTAACCATGCCCTAGGGATTCAAAAAAAGATCCTTTCCTTTTCGAGACACAGATTTCTAATCAAATGTAAGAGTGTGATTTCTACCTAGTGCTGCCCTGGGATTATATAGAACAAGAAATTGAGCCCAATGATAGGAAAATGATTTGACAGACATAGATTGTATGTCACTCAATAACCAGTTATACTTTTCATGATGTTTGACTTCTTTCCTTAGAATAGGCTTGTTTTGGATGGTAGATGTCTCACTGAAGGTTGCCTATTAAAATCTGGAGAGGCACTGTGTCCATTAATGTACTCCATACATGTAGTTTTTTTTTTATGATGATCATGGGAAATATCAGAGTGTCTTGAAATTTTCATCAATCCTGAATTCCGTGCTAGATGTATCTCAACTTTTGGCTTCTTTGCCACCATGTATGTTTAAGAGTTATGTTGAATCACACATATAATACATAATAACTAATGAATCCTGACAAGGAGAAAAGAGACCCATACATAGTAGTGATTATTTCCCACCAAGAATATGTAAAACAGACATATCCTGATGTATCCTGACATACTCCATATGTGCTACCAAGGCCTGATGATTGGACAATTCTCAAAGTCCCTGTTTAGCTCATTTCTAAAGTAGAGCTCAATGACTTTTCCCACACATAACTACAAAATTTTTATTCTTTTTGTAGCCAAATTGGGTAGAATGCCTGAGCTCCCCTGTTTCAGACAAGACTGACCAAAAAAAATACAACCTCAGCCCAGATCTCCCAATAGGTTTCTACTCAAAAAGGAAGGGTAGTTAAGTGTTGAATCACTTACCTACAGTTCCAGCTACTCAAGAGGCTAAGGCAGGAGGATCACTTCAATTGAAGAGTTGGTCTTATTGTGTGCAGGGAAGGTCATGGAAAATGAAGCCTGGGGAACAGAGTGAGAGGTTGTCTCATGAAAAATAAAAACAGGTAGGAAGGTAAAAAGGTAGAGAGAAGAAGGAAGAAAGACAATAAAGAAGGAAGGAAGAAGGAAGGAAGGAAGGAAAGGAAGGAAGGAAAGAAGGAAGGAAAGGAAGGAAGGAAGGAAGAAGGAAGGAAGGAAGGAAGGAAGAAGGAAGGAAGGAAAGGAAGGAAGGAAAGAAGGAAGGAAGGAAGGAAGGAAAGAAAGAAAGGAAGGAAGGAAGGAAGGAAGGAAGGAAGGAACGAACGAACGAACGAACAAGGAAGGAAGGAAGGAAGAAAGGAAAGAAGGAAGGAAGGAAGGAAAAATTATCTTAGGTACAGTTTCCAAGAGCTAAATTATGAGGAAATTCAGTAGGCAGATGGAATACAGAATACATAAAGGACAAGATTCATTGTGTTCCACAGGGGAGGATGAAACAATGAGTCAGGACCAGTTTGTGGTTCGTTTCTTAGGAGACATTTGATCCATCAGATCAAATGACTTTCCAGAGTTGTGTGGTCCCAGGTCTCAGACTGATTAGAGCAAGGGAATATTGGCTCATAATGAAATGTGTAAAAGAACGGTGGAGTGTATAATGTGAATATATAATATGAATATTTTAATGTGCATAAAATACCTAACTTGAGTGAAGAATTCACTATGTGGGCAGTTTAGAGTGACTAAAATATTCTAAGATACTAAAGGGTCAGAGTTGGGTAAATTAAGTCTTGCTTAATTGGGGTTGTAGGAAAAAAAAATTCCCTACGAGAGAAAAAATTCTGCAATTGACTTTTAATCTAGGAGAAAATTTCTGACACTAGATCCATATACAAAAGTAAAAATAATAGTCAGACTTTTTGACATGTACGTATATTCCCAGCTACTCAGAGGCATAGAGAAGTAAATCGCCTAATCCCAGGAGGTGGAGGTTGCTGTGATATGTAGACACAACAAAACTTTACTGATTGTGATAAAGTAACTCTCTATTTCTATGTAAAAAAAATAAAAATAATGAGTAACTTTAATACAAATGTTTTTATGTATTTATTGAGATAGAGTTGTTGTTGTTGTTGCATTTAGTAGAGTACCCGGGTATGATAGTTCACAGCAAACTTCCAGGGTTCTCATCAAGTGAACCTATTCCCTCAGTTGGCATGTCAGGAACCTGCATAACATCTGGCCAATTTTTATTTTTCAGAGATGCGTATATCACTAATTCTGAGGCTGGTCTCTAATTCAGAAGCTCAGACAATCCAACTGACTGGGCCTTCCAAATTGCCAAGTTGAGAGGCCTGAAGAAACACCACTGGCCACAAAACCTAGTTGAAAAACTATCCCATCTACAATGTCTGCAGTGGTGGCTCCACATGAGGGTGGTGAGTTTGAAAGTTCTCCTAGCCAATCTACAACAACTACATGTGGGCATTGAGGCAGACACATGTAGTTCAAGTTGCTGGGGAAGCTGAGGCATAAGAATTTCTAAGCCAGGAGATTTAGGTTTCTGTGAGCTATGATGGCACAGCATTCTATCCAAAGTGACAAAGTGAAACTCAGTCTCAAAAGAAAGGAAACATATAAACAAACAAACAAAACAACCAAACAAACATAGAGTATCGTATTTAAGTGTCTCTATGCAGTTTTACTATCTAGAATACAGCTTCAGTCTCACTTGTGTACAAAATCGCATAGTTGTGTCAGCCTAGTGACTGGAACCACATCCATTAACATAATGCACAGTGCGCAAATGGAAGATCACTTCTATGTCTGTAGATCAAAGAATAAGGAATTTCCTGGGTCAAACACTTACAGGAAAGCAGCTGAAGGGAGCAGAAAAGTCCAATGAGTATATTTGAACAGAAACCTGGATTCCATGACATTCCAGAATGAATTCACTACATAGTCACCATGGATGTCATCACAATGGCTGCTGCCCTGGGTTATAATCTTTAAGCTTAATCTTTATCCTGCTAAGCATGTGTACTTGATTTCTTGGTTTGTTTTGGGGTTCCAACTGTTACCAAGAGTGGGGTTCTTTTCTCCAGCCTCAATTCCTGCTTCCAAAAATTTGTTTTTTAAACATGGCCATGGAATATCACAACCTAGAGCTAGCCTGGGATGTTATAGAACATGAAATTGTAACCATGGCAAAGGGGTTCAGTAACACATTCTTTCCTTTTAAAGTCAAGGATTTGTAATCAAATGGAAGAGTGTGGTTCATACCTAGTGTTTTCCTGGGATGTTATAAAAGAGAAAATTGAGCCCAATGATTGGACAATAATTTTGACAGATTTGAATATTAGATCATTCAATTCCCAGTTCTACTCTTTATGATGTTTCACTTTTTACCCTAGAATAAGCTTGTTTCATTTGGTAGGTATCTCACTGAAGTTTACGTCTGGATATCTGGTGAGGCACTGTGTCCAGTAGTGTACTCCATACATGCAGTTATTTAAGATGATCATGGGAAGTATCAGCCTATCTTTAATTTTCCATAAATCCCCAATTCTGTGCTAGGTGTGTCTAATCTTTTTGATTCTTGGTCACAGTGCACATTGAAGAGTTAGGTTGGATCACATTGGTAATGCAGAATAATTAAAGAAAACAAACAAAGATAAAAGAGATCCATGCATAGTTGTTGTGACTTCCCACCAGGTATACATTATCTGTCCTGACATACATTCTATGTGCCACCAAGGCCTGAGGATTGAGTAATTCTCAAAGTCCCTGACAAGCTTATTTCTTAAGTAGAGCTCAATGACATATCCCATGCATGACTACAGTATTTCAATGCTCTGGCAAGCCCAGTTGGGCAGATTGCCTGATCTCCCATGTGTTAGACAATGCTGACCAAATAAAACATAAAATCAGCTCTGATCTCACACCGGGTTCCTAGTCAAACAGACCTTGTACTCAAGTGTTGTATCCCTTACATATAGGTCCACGTGAGGCAGGAGGATCACTTGAATTATCAATTCAACTGAAGTTTGGTTGTCATTGTGTGCAAGGCTGAGGGTGGTGGACAATCTATCCTGGGAACAGAGTGAAAGCCAGTCTCATTAGAAATCATGGAAGTAAGATAAGAAAGAAAGAAAGAAAGAAAGAAAGAAAGAAAGAAAGAAAGAAAGAAAGAAGAAATAAGGAAATAAAGGAAGAAAATACATTTTGCTTGGTAAAGTTGCCAAGAGCACAATTATGAGGAAAGGTCAGTAGGCACATGGAATACAGGACTACATAAAGAAGGATATTTGTTATGACTTGGGCTAGAGAGGGAACAATGAGTCAGGACAAGTTTATTTGCAGATGGTTCTTTAAAGCACTGAGAGTTGATCTGATGGTTAGATGTCATCCGGAGATGTCTGGTCCCTGGTCTTCGACTGATTGGGGCATGGAAATATTGGCCCAGATTGAAAAGTGCAGCAACATAAGGGGTGGAGTGTATACTATGGATATTTTAACATGCATAAAAAAAAATCTGACTTGAGTCAAGAATTCAAGATGCCAAAATGTATAGGCATTTTAAAGATACATCAAGAATCAAAGATACCAAAGGGTCAGAGTTGTAAAAAATCTGGTCTTGACTAACAGGGGCAGTAGGAAAAAAAAAATTCTGTGTAAGAAAATAATTTCTCCAGTTGACCTCTAATCTAGGAAAAAATATTCAACACTAGATCTGTGGTCAAAAGGAAAAATGATAGCCAGAAATTGTGGCATACACCTTTCTTCCTACTACTTTGCAAGTCTCAGAAAGTTGGAAGTTGCTGTGATATGTAGATGCTACAGAACTTTACTGAGTGTGATATATAATTATATCTGTGTCTCTATTGAAATAAGTTAAAAATGAAGAGTAACTACAATAAAAATGGTTTTCCTCATTTATTCATTGAGACAGTCTTCTTTTGTTGTATCTGATAGAGTACCCTGTAATCATAACTCATAGCCAACTTCAAGTGTTCACATATAGTGAACCTATTTCATCAGCTGGCATGCAAGGAGCGTGGGTAACATACTGTCATTCTTTATTCTTCAGAGATGGGTATCTCACTACTGCTGACGCTGATTTTCAATACAGAAGCTCAGACAATTAAACTGACTGGGCCTCCAAAATTGCCAAGATGTGAGGCATGAAGAACCAAACATGTCTACAAAACCTAGCTTGAAATATATTCCATCTTTGATCTCTGAAGTGGTGACTCACCATAAGGGTGGTGAGTTCAAAAATGTTCTGAGCCAATATGCAACAATAAAGTAGCTAGGCATTGAGGTGGGCAACTGTAATTCAAGCTACTGGTGACTCTGAGGCAAAAGAATCACCTGAGCCCAGAAGATTGAGGTTTCGTGAGCTGTGATGGCAAGCACTCTACCGAGAGTGACAAGATGAAACTATATCCAAAAAAAAAGAAAGGAAAGAAAAAAGAAAAAAAAAAGAAAAAAAAAAGGACAAAGAGCATCCTACTTAAGTGTTCCTATGGAGTTTTAGCACCGGAAATGCAACTTGAGTTCTCCTGCTGTACAAAATCTCAACTGTTGTGTTAGCCTATTGACTGGAATCTCAGCTTTTCATGGATGGATGGCTAAGAAATGTTCTGGATCTAACACTTGTAGCATATCAGCTGAAGTGAGCATTTAACTCCAGTGAGTATCTTTGATCAGAAATCTGGATCCCATTTCATTACAGAATAAAGTCACGACATGGTCATTATGGATGACATCACAATGGGTGTTGCCTTGGATTATCATCTTTAAGCTTAATATTATTTCTGCTGAGCATGGGCAGTTGCTGTTCAGGTTTGTTGTTGGGTTAAAACTATTAAAAGAGCTACCCCCCATGAATTTCTGCTCCCAAATTTTGTAATCTTACCATGCCCATGAGATTCAACAAACTAGTGCTACCCAAGGATGTTATAGTACACAAAATTGAGACTAATGATCTAACAATGATTTGACAAACAAATGTTACATCACAAATTTTTCAGTTCTACTTTTCATGAAGTTTTAGTGTTTTATTTTTTTATGTTTTATTTTATTTATTTATTCATTTATACTTTTATTAATTAATAGCTGTGTACATTAATGCAGCCATGGATAAAGTGTCTTGGTTTTATGTATAATTTGAAATATTTTCATCAAACAAATTAACATAGCTTTCAGAGCATTTTATTAGTTATTGTGTTAAGACATTTATATTCTACATTTAGAAAGTTTCAAATGTACCCACATAAGAATGCACCTTAGGTATGGTTCCACCAATCACCCCCCATCAATCCTCTCCTCTTTCCTCCCCTCCCTCTCCCCTTTCCTTGTATTCATGAATGATAATTGGGGTATAGCTTTCATATGACAGCTATAAATTATTTTCATTGTAGTGATGAGTACATTGAATACTTTTTTTTTCCGTTCTTGAGATACTTTGCTAAGAAGAATATGTTCCAGTTCCCTCCATGTAAACATGAAGGAGGTAAAGTCTCCATCTTTCTTCAAGGCTGCATAATATTTTATCGTGTATATATATCATGATTTATTGATCCATTCATGGGTGGATGGTCACCTGTATTTCTTCCATGACTTAGAAATTATGAATTGGCCTGCAATGAATATTCTAGTATGAATATATTTGTTGTATTCTGATATTTTCATCTTCTGTATATGTAACTAGTCGAGAAATTATAGGATCAAATGCAGTTCTATTTTTAGTTTTCTAAGTGTTCTCCAGATGTCTTTCTAAAAGGAATGTATTAGTTGGTGTTCCCACTAGCAATGTAGAATTGTTTCCTTTTGTCCATATCCATACCAATATCTCTGTTTTGGGGATTTTGTGATATGGGCTAATCTTACTGGAGTAAGACAATATATCAAAGAAGTTTTGATTTGAATGTATCTGATGACTAAGACTGATGAGCATTTTTTCATATTTCTGTAGGCCATGCATAAGTCTTCAGAGAAGTTTCTCTTCAAGTCCTTTGCCCACCCTGAGCTAGGATCGCTTGTTCTTTTCTTTCTAATATATTTGAATTCTCTGTGGTTTCTTGCATTAAACATTTGTCAGAGACAAAACCTCCAAATATTTACTCCCATTCTGAGGGGTGTCTGCTTGGTTTACTTACTGTGTTCTTGGTTGTGCATAAGCAATTCAGTTTGATCATGTCACAGTAGTGTATTTTTCATGGTGCTTCAATTGCCCAGAAGTCTTCCTTATAAAATATTTGCCCAGGCTTCGAGTGTTTCCCCTACACATATTTTCAGTAGTTTTACAGTTTCATGTCTTAAGTTTAAATCTTTAATCCAGTGAGAGTCAGTATTAGTTAATGGTGAAAGGTGTGGATCCAGTTTCAGTCTTCTACAGGTCTCCAGCTAGGTCACCCAGCAAAATTTGTTAAAAGGGAAACTTTCCCATTCAATGCTTTTAATAGGCTTGCAAAGTCAGATAATGGTAAGTAGCTGCATTCATTACTTGGTTCTCTATTCTTTTCCATATTTCTACCTATCTCTTTTTATGCCAATACCATGCTGCTTTCATCCCTATCTATTTATAGTATATCCTGAGATCTGGTAGCGTGATTCTGCCTGCTTTGTTTTTCTTTCAGAGTAATGTCTTGGCTATTTGAGTTTATTCCCTGATTCCATATAAAATGAAGTATTATTTTTTGACATCTTTATAGTATGACAGTTTAGCTTTAATAGGGATTAAATTATATGTATATATTGCTTTGGGTATTAGGGATATTTTAACAATGTTGATTCTTCACAGCCATGACCATGATAGGATTCTGCACTTGTTAACTTTTTCAGCAATTTTTTAGAGTTTCATATTTCTCTTTGTAGAGTTCTTTCACATTGTTTGTTAGGTAAACTCACAAATATTTCATCTTCTATGACACAAATGTGAACTGAATAGAATCTTTGACTGTTTTATTGCTTGACTGTTGTTAGTATATATAATAACTATCTATTTATGCATGTTGATTTTGTACTCTGGGACACTGCTGTATTTCTTGATCACTTCTAAAAGTTTTACAGGAGAATCCCTGGTTTTTTCCAGGTACAGAATATTATCTGTGAAGAGTGAAAGTTTCATTTATTTTGACTCTATATAAATAACATTGATTACCTTTTCTTTCCTAATTATAATGGCTAAAACTTCTATTACAAGGTTAAAGAGCAGTGGAGACAAAGGGCAACCTTCCTTGGTTCCTGATCTGAGGGGAAATGATTCCAAATTAACTCCATTCAATACAATATTGGTTGTGGGTTTGCTGTTATATGGCCTCTATCAGGTCAAGGAATATCCGTACAATATATCAATATTTTTAAGTGTTCTAATCATGAAGGGATTATGAATATTATCAAAAGCTTTTTCTGCATAAATTGAGATAATAATATGGTCTTTGTTTTTTTTAATTTTTTATGTACTGAATTATATTTATAGATTTATGTATATTGAACCAGCCTTGAGAACATGTTATAAAATCCACTTGGACATGGTGTATCATTTATTTGAAGTGTTACTGGATTCTGTTTGTTAGTATCTTGTTGAATATTTTTGCATCAATATTCATTAGTGATATTGGTCTATAAATTTCTTTCCTTGTTGGGACTTTTCTTGATTTAGGGATCTAGGTGATGTTTGCTTCATAGAATGAGTTGGGTAGCATTCCTTATTTTTTTTATATTTTGGAAAAGATTAAAAAATATAGGTACTAGTTCCTCTTTAAAGGTTTGATAGAATTCTGATGTGAAGCCATCTGATACTGGGCTTTTCTATTTAGGGAGATTTTGTATAGTTGATTCTATTTTCAGAACTTGATATTGGCCTATTCAATATTTTAAATTCATTCTGGCTAAGTCTTGAAAGGTAATGTGCTTCTAAATATTGGTCAACTTCCTTTAGATTTTCATATTTCTAAGAATAAATTTTCATATAATATTCTATAAGAATTCTTTGAATTTTGTAGGGGTATCCTGTTATTTCATCTTTACAATTTCTGATTGATGAAATTAGAGATTTTACTAATTTTTCCTGGTTACATTGTTTAAAGTTTTATCTATTTTATTAAACTTTTAAAAAAAACACCTCTTTATTTTATTGATCTGTTGCATAAATCTTTTGTTTTCAATTTCATTTAATTCTTCTCTAATTTTGGTGATTTCTTTTCTTCTTCTAGGTTTGGGATTGGAATGTTCTTCTTTTTCCTGTTGGTTCAGATAACCCATTAACTTGTTAACTTTCTGTCTTTCTGATCTCTTGAGGAAGATTTGCAGTACTATAAATTTTATGACTATAAATCTTATGACTGCCTTACCAATATCCCAGAGGTGCCAATAATTCTTGTCTTCATTATCATTTTGTTCCAAAAATTTTGTAATTTCCTTCTTAATCTCGTCTCCCACCTAAATATTATTCAACATAAGGTTATTTAGTTTCCATGTTTTTGTAGGAGTATGGAGATTCCTGTTGTAACTGAGGTCAACATTTATTCCTTGGTGATCCTCTTATGCCCAAGTCACAGGATCCCCCATAAATCAGTCTGAAATGGAGTCCAAGACAAAAAGCAAGAGGCTGTTTGTTAACAAGCTCAGGCCTCAGCTTCCTGATCCTGGCTCAGCAGGAGAGCAGACAAACCCTGACTTTCAGATGGAGGGAGGTTTTAAAAGAAAGAAGGGAGGGGGAGGTCACTTGGGGGCATGGATAGGGGCTTTAAGTGGTAGGGTAGTACTTGTCTTAAGCTGATTGGCCTGGGGGTGATTTACTATCACTTGAGGCAGATGTTGTGCAAGAGTGGGTCATGGGGTATGTGCAGGACAAAGGGGGAAATTTAACGGTTCTGGTGTGCAGCTGCAAGAGAAAAACAACTAGGCTGCAAAAATAAAATTTAACAAAATGGAGTTAGTTTTGCCAACAAAATTGAGTTAGTTTTGCCTTCTAGGTCTTCACATCCCCCGCATCTTTTATTGTGGATGGAAGAACCCAATCATGGATTTTCAATGAGTTCTATGTAGTCGTTTTGGGTGAGTTCTATTTAGTCACTGGAATGACGGGGGGGGAGCATACTGGAACTGTAGAACTAAAAGCTAAACTGTATTAATTTTGGCTTAGATGAAAGCGAGTAATTTGTTGAATATACAGAGGTCAAAAGTTCATATTAACAGAAGTATTATAAACGGTCTTGCTATGGTTGAGAGCAAGTTTGTAAGCCAGGGAGATTTACTGAACAGTGATTCGTACCAGATTTGTGATTGTTCTTGCTCTAATTTTCTTTTCTGTAAGCCTTCTTTGACTAGAGACATAGATTCTTCTACAATACCTGAGTGGTCTACATAATAATGGCATTCTTCTCCTATAGGTACACATAGGCCACCTTGTTGAATAAACAGTAAATCTAATCTTTGTCTATTTTGGAATACTACTTCAGAGAGGAAGGTCAGAAACTCCTGGAGGTGGGAGATGGATCTTTCTATTCTTTCAATGTCTAAGTCTATGGCAACACACAGATCCCCATAGTTCCTGTTTTGGATGATAAGTGAAGAGATGTCTGTGCCTGCTTCTGCTTTCCCTAGGCTCATGACTACTGCTAAGGTAATGGCAGTAATCAGCTCTCAATTTACTCTAGGTTTGGAATTTTCTAGGTGTTGGAAAATACTATTACCTGTATGATAGGTTAGTCGGGGATGAGCTGGGTCAGAACGCAGAGTGCTTGTGTTAAATTGAGTACTGCGATATGCATGCATGGCATTAGCCCTGTTGAACATGCCCACCAAGTATCTTTGGGGTTATGAGGTACAGTGTGCCATTATATGTGAAGGTCAGGTTACATAGGTTTTGGTGCTGGGGGGGAAGATTTGGCCTATGAAGGTCCCTTGTTTGAGAATGGATTGTAAGGTGACCCGGATTTTGGACTTTTGCCAGTGGCAACCACTGGCCTCGGAGCTAAGTTGAGGCTTACTTATTGGAACTAGTCCTTCATAGTAGGGGGTTTTACTTCTAGATACAGCCAGAAGGAAGTTATAAGGTCAGTCCTGAATGAGTTTAGGACCTCGTAGGTCTGGATTAGTAAATTCCAGGTGGGGTCTGCATCACATGGGATGGGGTCAATTGAGTCTGAATCTGACTACTGGAGGCTGGAATTTGGGTCTAGGGGTGTGTGGTGGGTTCAGGATTCGGCCATAGTGGCCTGGGAAGTGATGGAAGAGGAGACAGTATAGGGTATTTTCCTAGACTAATGGGATCCTGGAGGGGAGTGTGAACATGTTGGACATTAAAAAAAAACAAAAGCTCTTTTTCATCTCCATACTGGTACAGTCTAAGATCCCATGTTTTACCAAGGTCCCAACCCTGGGTTTTCTTTCCAATTGCAGTAATCAAAAGTTCAGTTGGGTTGCATTTCTGCTGTCCTTGGCAATTAGCCAGAGATTTTTCTGCTTTCAAATATTTTCCGTCTATTGTCCCATCTGGGGTTACCAAAGGACTTTTTTTATCTGGATGAGGTAATTTTTTTTTAATTGAATAGTAACTGTTCCAGCTCCATCCATGTGAACATGAAGGATGTAAGTCTCCATCTTTCTGCATAGTATTCCATGGTATACATATACCAGAGTCTGTTGATTCATTCGTGGATCGATGTTCACTTGGGCTTCTTCCATGACCTGGCAATTATGAATTGGGTGGCAATAAACATTCTTATAAGGACTTACATTGTAAGAGGAAGTGCTAGCCTAATTCAACCCCCATGTGTAAAGGCCAGATCAAGACACCAGTACTAGAAGAAAACCGGTTAGAACCAGCCTGTCTTTGTTTAGACTAAAACACAGAGCACAGTGCAGGGCCCCTCTCCTCAAGACAGCCTAATCCCTCTGCCCTCCCCTCACACCTTAAACCTATCATAGGCCAAAGACTACATTCCTAACCTTATATAGATTCAACTTCAAAAAGTAACTATGCCCCCTCAACTAACCCTATATAAGATTGTACTGATCTCTAATAAACAGCTTCGGCTCAGCCTTCTCCCTATACTGTATGAGTGGTTGTGTGATTGTGTCCACCCCTTTCCCTCCCCCTCTAATACTCCGATCACGAACTCTCCGACACCGCCCACTGGCCGGGCCGCGTGTCAATTCTGATACAAATATCTTTGTTGTAATGTGATTTTTGGTCATCTGGAAATATACCTAATAAAGGAATTGCAGGGTCAATGGCAGGTCTATTTTTAGTTCTCTAAGTGATCTCCAGATGTCTTTCCAAAAGGAATGTATTAGTTTACATTCCCACCAGCAGTGTAGGAGTGTTCCCTTTTCTCCACATCCACACCAGCATCTCTGGTTCCAGCTATTTTTTAAGAGAAGGGGGTCTGGCGCTTGCTTAGGCTGGTCTCGAACTCCTGAGCTCAGGCAATCCATCTACCTCAGCCTCCTAGAGTGCTAACATAGCAGGAACTCAGACAAAAAGATTCTCAGGCACCAGTTGGAAGGGAAAGTGGCTTTATTCACCAACAGGGAGACCTGTTGGACTAGTGTTCCAAAAACTGAGCCCACCAACTCAATTTATGGCCTTTTATACAATTTTAGGGCTTGGGTGCATGTGAAAATGTCATGATTTAGGGAAGGTCAGGTCAGCACATGCCCTTGGTGCATGGCCGCCAGTCCTTGAAGACAACAGAAGGTCAAGGAAGTTACAGGGTTACTACTTAGGTTCAACATGCATCCTCTGAGGGCATATAGATAACAGGAGCATCCTCCGAGGGTATATAGATAACAGAAACATTTGCTGCAGTGGGGGTTATTATAGTCAGTAGCTTGGTACTTATTGCAAGACTGCCTGGATAATACCTGCACAAAGTTACTGGGCAGAGTTCACTTCTGCTTCTCTCCCCTGCCTCATGAGGATTACAGGTGTGAGCCACCATGCCAGACTGGACTAATTCATTATTAACCCATGTTTTTATGTGACTAATATTGATTTAAAAAATGTATACAAATGACATACTGTTGCTAGAATTTCTCTCTATACCAAGTCCTTGGTTTTGGAATTCAAAGAAGGAAACCACAGACCACATGATACATGATAAGACAGAGTGTATTGATGAAAAGATTGATTGATAGAAAGATTGATAAGCAAAAGAAGGAGAATGGAATTTCTAGCAGCAGAGGGGGGATCCAAGTGGGAAGCCCCTAAGTCTTTAGGGCATTTAAATCCTAACCTGCAGGTTGGGGGTCTGGGGGAAGTATGCCACAATTGGGCAGAGGTCTGCAAACAGAAAATAATCCTGAAATTAGCACAGGAATGTGGTCCTTGCAGTTTTTTCCTCAGGCAAGGAATTAGGGTGTGTGCTCCCTACTCAAGGGGAAACCGCCTAGAAACCATCAGGCTTCTTTGTTCCTGATGTTCATGACCTTGCTTGAATATGGCCTGGAAAAGGTTTATGCCGACACGTGAGAGTCTGTGCTGAGACTGATTTCTTAGCTCACCCAGGCCTAGAAAATGGGGGTGCGTTCCTATCTAGCCTGAGTGGGGGAACCCTGTATAAATACGAGACACATTCTTTTGATGCTGGTTTTGTCATTCAGCAGTATTTGTAAATTTGTTTATTACCACATATTAGCTCTGGATGGTTTTTGAGTTATGCTTGGTAATATAGAGTATTCCGTTGTAAGTTTATGCCATATTATCCATTTTCCAGTTGATGGCTTTAGACAGTTTTTAATTTATACCTATTAAAAGTAATGATGCTTTCAGCACCCTTGTACAGTCTCTCTGCATAGGTGCTCTAGGGAACTTACCTAGAAATAAAATTATGGGTTGTAGAGTTTCTACCTAAGGTAAGAAGCGAAGCATAAAATAAAATTTTTGAGTTTACTTGAGCCAACGTAAGGACAGCTGGTCAGGAAGCACTTAATTCAAGTTGCCTTCTAAAGTGCTTGAGAGAACAAAAGAGAAGCTTGAAACTTAAAAAAAAATTCAAAACATTAAGGGTTACAAATGTTTTTGTTACATAGACATTTTCTTTTCTTTTTTTTTTTTTGTAGAGGCAGAGTCTCGCTTTATGACCCTTGGTATGTTGGGACCGAAAGTGCCTCTGAGAGACCATACACACATGGAAAACCAAGGAGTTTTTATTTCTTAATGGGCATATGCTTGGGTCACTCCTGCCATCAGAATGGCTGCAGGAGAGTGGCCCTAAAACAATGGCCAGGGAAGTTCTTATACATTTTCTTGTGAGTTACTATGGGTTGCAATAAAATGCTGGGGAAGGTAGTTGAGGGAGAAGCCTGTGTGTGGTCATCTATTGGTCATTGGGGAAGGCCTGGGGATTCCAATAGGTCAACTGTCCTTCCATGGTGGGTCGTCTCTGCTGGGGTGAGTTATGTGTGACTCCCTGATTGGTTGTTGCCCCCCTGGGTGTTTTACCTGGTTTTCGGCTTGTGCCTGTTGTGGAATTTGCTGTGGTCCCCCTCCCTGTCTCCTCTCCCTCCTCCCTTTCCTTGGTTCTTTGTTCCGTCTTATCTACAGGATGGAGTTACTGCTGTCTCTTCATTCTTCCTTTAAGTTAGGATGTGGCTGAGACCAGTCCTGGGCTCAGAGTTGGTATAAGGTGTTTTGGTTCACGGTTTGATATTGGGATTTTAAAACTAATAATTGGACTGTATTTATTTTTTCTGTGATAAAGGTAGTTAATTTATTTAATATGCAGCATCCAAAGGTTAGTATAAGAATGAGGAGTACTATGGAGCCTATGAGGGCAGAGATTAAAGTAGTTAGCCAGGGAGACCAGTTAAACAGAGATTCATACCAAGAAATTTGTTGTTGGTGTTCTAACTCTCTTTCTCTTAGTCTTTTGCGTAGTTGAGTCATGGAGTCTTTGATTATTCCTGAATGATTTGTATAAAAACAGCATTATTCTCCTAGCGTGACACACAGGCCGCCTTGCTGCATGAAGAGTAGATAGAGTCTTCTCCGATTTTGTAATGCTAATTTTGCTAAAGATTCTTCTAGCCAACTAATAGAACTTTCTATTTCTTTGAGGTCTAAGTCTATGGCTGTTTTAAGTAGTTGATAATTTTTATCTTGCATTATGAGAGCTGAGGTTCCTGTCCCGGTTGCACTGGCAATCCCTAGTCCTACTAGGGATGAGAGGAGAACTGCTGCTGCTCTCATGGCTCGTTTGCTCTGGGATCCATTTCGGGCAAGGAAAAAGTAATTTCCATCTGATCCTCTGAAAAATAGGTTACAGCAGGGAACAGCTGAACCATAACACAGTACCCTGGGGTTTGGTTTAAGACTGTGCCGTGCACACAGGGAGTTAATCCTGTTGTGCAGGTCCACCAGGTGCCGGGCACTGGGGTATAATAGATGTTATTTTGGGTAAGCTGTGTGGTGTTACACAGAGGGTAGGAGGAGTTAGCAGGATGGGAGGAGATTAGGCAGATTCCTTGTCCTTGAATTTCTTGAAGAGTTATTTTGGTTTTTCTCTTTACCCACTGGCAGTGGTTGGGAGTATTGGAAGCGTTAAAAATTCCTTTTAGAGCTGAAGCTTGGCAAAAAGGTAACTGAGGACTGAGACACAGCCAGCATTCGCAAGTTAGATTGGGGTATGAGGAATTTAAGACCCGGAAGGTACTTTGTAAGAGGTTCCATATGGAGGCAGTTCCCTGAGTTACTGGCCTATTCTGTGGTAGAATTAGGGGGTTGATGTAGAATGGCAGAGGTTTGGTGATGTTTTTGTCAGTGGTTCTGGGTCCCTGAGATTGTGCAGGCAACTGGTTCTGGGTTTTTATATTTAAAAATGAGCTTGGCCCCATGGGTGTGACTACCAGGGCTGCAGGGAGTTTTTCCAGTTTTTGGTTGGTAAAGAGAAGTCTATTATCGTACCCAGATTGGTATATTCTTAGTCCCCATGTTTTACTCATTTCCCACCCCCGGGTTCTTTTGCCTCGGTCTGTGAAAGTTAGAATTAAGGTGTTATAAGGGGGTTGGCTACATGATCCCTCCCCTTCTCTCCTCTGGACTCAGATAAGATCAGTTTTGACGGGGGTGCTCCAGCTAAATCAGCCAGATGACTCACATCCCCAGGATGAACAATATAAATCTTGGGGCCCCCCACACTTTTGTACCTGGTTTTGTCCTTTTTCTGTCCCAGGGAAGACATAGAAATAGGTATTGTGCAAAACAGTCATTGGGAGGGTTCCATACACCAAGGAACCTGTTGGGGGTAGTTCCAGGTCCTAGCGGCTAGCCTGCACAAGTCAAATTGGAGGGGTGGCCACCAGGTATTGGGGGGGTGTAGTCCTGAAGTTTGATTTACAGTGTGTCCTGTAATGGCACTTATTATTTTCCAAGTGATGTTGACTGGAGCATGGGGATTTTCCAGGGTGAAGGGGGATGGGGACGTTCCTAGGGTGAGGGCTAAGAAAAGTGTCAGGCACAGTCTCTGGGTAAGCATTTCAGTAGCTTGAGCTTTAAGAGGTTCTCAGATGGTTGAACTTTCTAAACAGGCTGATAGTCTCCTTTCTCTGCATGGGGCTCAGCAGGCTAGACTGGGAGTGATGGATCCATGTGGCAATTCCATCCACTTTGATGGCTGTTGGGGTGGTTAGGATGATGACATATGGTCTCTTCCACCTTGGCTCAAGTGTTTCTTTCCAGTGGCATTTGACATATACCCAGTCACCAGGCCAGTATCTGTGAGGCTTATGCGGTGGATCCTTTTCATATACAGCTCGGAGCTGGGGCCACAGTTGCTGTTGAACTATGTGTAGTAAGTCAAGGGAAGAGCAAAAGTCAGAATGGCTAAGGTTAGTAATTAAGTTTGATTTTAGGTCTGGTAGAATAGGAGGGGGTCAGCCAAATAAAATTTCAAAAGAAGTTAGGCTAAGAGTGTAAGGGGAGTTCCTTACTCTATAGAGAATGAAGGGGAGGCGAGAGACCCAGTCACCGCCAGTTTCTAAGGGTAATTTAGTCAAAGTCTCCTTTAAAGTCCTATTCATTCTCTCTACCTGTCCTGAACTTTGGGGCCTATAGGCACAATGTAATTTCCAATTAATATTTAGGAGGGAGGCTAAGTTTTGTTGTACTTGGGAGACAAAGGCCAGGCCATTGTCGGACCCTATTTGGGTGGGGAGTCCATACCTTGGGATGATGTTTTCTAGTAGCTTTTTGCTTACCTTGGGATGATGTTTTCTAGTAGCTTTTTGCTTACCATGGTAGCTGTCTCAGTCTTAGTGGGGAAGGCTTCAACCCATCCTGAAAAGGTGTCTATAAAAACTAAAAGGTATTTATATCCGTATTTGCAAGGCTATATTTCAGTGAAATCTATTTCCTAATATGTTCTGGGTCTGGTTCTTTCTCTTGAGCTGGGGGGGGCCCTGTGGTGGCCTTAGCATTTACCATTTTACATGTTGCACATTTGGAAGTGACTGATTGTGTCTTGGCTTTAAGGTTGAATACTTTGAGGGGGCCTTTCCATAATTGGTCTTCAATTTTTCTTGACCTTCAATTTTTCTTGACCTCATGTGTGTGCTATGATGGATCTGGTGTACTAGGTCTAAGCCAAGTTTATCCGAAAGTATCAGTCTCTTAGTTGGGGTGTAATACCACTCACCGTTTTGGTAGGGAAGAGAGACACTTTGTCTTATATGTGCTAGGTCCTCTTTGGTGTACTCAGGGTCAGGCAGCATGGGTGCAGGCATAGTGGCTTGTTATGTTACTAAGGCTGAGGTAACTGGGTTGGATATGAGAGCTGCCTCTCGAGCTGTGGCATCTGCTTGACAATTTCTTCTCACCATGGGTATTAGAGATTTCTGGTGTCCAGGGCAGTGTTTAATGGCTAATTTTTTTGGTAGCCAGAGTGCCTGAATCAAGTCCAAGATTAGTTGGGGTGTAATACCATTCACCATTTTAGTAGTGAAGATTAGTTGGGGCAGAGTGCCTACCTAATTAGTGTATAATGGCTAATTTTTTTGGTAGCCAGAGTGCCTGAATAAAGTCCAAGATTTCTTGTTTCTTTTTTTTATAGTCCTTCCTTCAGCTATTAACAGTCCTCTTTCTCAGTATATAGCACCATGTACATGAGCCGTGGCAAAGGCATAGCAGCTGTCAGTGTACACATTCAGTTGTTTGCCCTTGCCTAGATGGAGAGCTTTGGTAAGGGCTATGAGCTCTGCCTTTTGGGCTGAAGTGCTGGGAGGCAGGGGCTTGGTCCATACCACTTCTGTTTCTGTTGTTACCTCTGCTCCCACATACCTGGTGCCTTCCTCAATGAGGCAGCTGCCATCTGTATACCAGGTGAGATCCACCTGTGGTAAGGGCTGGTCACAGAGATTGTCTTGGATGCAGTGGGCTTGGCTCAGGATCTCAGTGCAATCATGGAGTGGTTTTGCGAGGTCCGGATTGGGTAGCAGGGTGGCTGGGTTTAGGGAAGTGCTAGAACTGAATCAAACTTTTGGGGGGGTTAGTAGTAAAGCCTGGTAGTGAGTTATTCTGGCATTGGTTAGCCACCAGTCAGGCGGCTGTTTGAGTACCCCCTCAATAGCTTGGGGGATTGTTACCAATAGGTCGTGGCCTAGAGTTAGTTTATTTGCATCCTTGACTAATAAGGCTGTGGCAGCGATGCTGTGTAAGCAAGGGGGCCATCCTGTGGCCACAGGATCCAGTTTCTTAGACAAATAGGCCATGGACCGCTTCCATGGTCTTAGAGTCTGGGTTAACACCCCCTTTGCTATCCCTGCTGTCATCCACATATAAGTGGAAGGGTTTTGTGATGTCAGGCAGAGCTAGGACTGGGTCCTGTAGGAGTTTGGACTTTACAGCTTCAAGGGCTTGGGTCATAGATTTTTTCCAAGTTAAAAGTTCCTGGCCTCCGGTGGCCTCATATAGTGGCTTTGCCTTTTCTGCAAAGTCTGAGATCCATAGCTGGCAAAATCCTGCTGACCCTAGGAACTCTCTAATTTCTCTTCAGGTTCTGGGTGTAGGTACTTTTAGGATGGTTTCTTTTCTGGAGTCTGATAACCACCTTTGTCCCCCCTTGAGTATGTAGCCCAGATAGGTTACTTGAGTTTTGCAAATCTGGACCTTTTTGGTGGAAGCCTGGTATCTGTGACCTGCAAGGGTTTTAAGCAAGTCTTGGGTAGCCTTTAGGCAGTCTTCCAGGCTATCTGTGGCTACCAAGAAGTCCTCTATGTACTGAAGTAGACTAACATTGGGGTTATTTCTCCGGTACTCACTGACATCTTCATGTAGTGCTTCATAGAAGATAGTGGGTAAATTCTTGAAGCCTTGGGGCAGCCGAGTCCAAGTAAGCTGCCTGTTGAATCCATCCATAGGGTCATGCCATTCGAATGCAAAGATGAGCTGACTTGAAGGGGCCAAAGGCAAGCAGAAGAAGGCATATTTTAAGTCTAGGGCAGTATACCATTTCTTGGTGGGGGACAGGATGCTTAATAAGGTGTGGGGGTTTGACACTGTGGGGTGGATATTGACCGTTTGCTTATTGACCTCCCTGAGTCCTGGACTGGCTGGTAGTCTTTGGAATTTGGCTTTTTAAAAGGCAGTAGGGGCATGTTCCAAGCCAACTGGCATGGGACTAATACTCCTAGTTGTCTCAGTTTTTAATATGGGGAGTGATGCCTTCCTGGGCCTCTCTTGTCATGGGATATTGTTTCACCTGTATTGGTGTGACCCCGACTTTCATTTCTACTATCTTTTCATTTCTACTGGGGGGCAGTGTGCTACATATCCCATTCCCCCTGTTTCTGCCCAAGCTGTTGGGTACTCAGATAACCATTTTTCCAGGTTGGGTGATATTGAGTGGGGGCTGACCTGGTTTTCATGGAGCTGGTACTCATCTGATAGTGAAACTGTTAACACGCAGTTGGGTTCTCTGTTAGCATGAGTGATTTGGATTCTTTGGGGCTGAAAGTGGATATGGGCTCCATTCTTCATTAGTAAGTCTCTTCCTAACAGTGGGTAGGGACACTTGGGTATGAACATGAAAGTATGGGGCACCTGACCGGTCCCAAGGTCTACTCTTCTTTGGGTGGTCCAAGAGTATTGATTGGCTCTCCTTGCCCCCTGAACCCACAACTTACAGTTGGATAGTGCTACGAGTGGCTGTTTGAGAGTGAAATGTTGAGCGCCCGTGTCTACAAGGAAGTCAATGGACCTCCCCTCCACTTTTAGGGTTACCCTGGGTTTGGGGAGGGGCACCAAACCCTATCTCCCCTTATCACTCAGTTCCCCCAGTTCCAGAATTTGGGCCGCGTCTTTGGGTACTCCAGCTGGTCATTTGGGGCACGCGTTCTTCCAGTGTCCCTTTTGTTTGCAGTAGGCACATTGATCCCTTTCTAGTGGGAGGGGTTTCTCTTTTTCCTGGTTCTCAAGCTTACCTCCCATTCTGTGGGCTTGCCTGGGTGCTCTGTGGTCAGCTACTATAGTAGTAGTTGGGAGGATTTTGGCCAGACCCTGGGTATGTTTTTTGTTGGCCATGATCAATGTTTTGGTTTGCTTTTCTTCTGGTGTTTCTCGGTTGTGATATACTTTCTCTGCTACTGCTAGGAGTTCTGAAATTGTTTTATCTCCTAAACGTTCTAACTGTTGCAGTTTCTGACGAATGTTGGGCACTGCTTGGTTAACAAAGGCCATGACTACTGCAGAGTGGTTAATGGGATTTCAGGGTCTATGGGGATGTAAGTACAATATGCCTCTAAGAGGCATTGTAAAAAGGCCCCAGGCACCTCCTCCTAACCTTGTTTTACCTGACTGACCTTAGCCAAATTTTTAGGTTTCTGGGCAGCTGCTCGGAGACCTCCCATAAGAACCTGGCAGTAGACCTTGATTTTCTCCTTACCTTCAGGGGTGTTGTAATTCCAGTCTGGTCGGGTTAGGGGAAATCCCTCAGCAATCCTCTCAGGGTTTAAGGTGGGGTTCCCATCATGTCTGGGAACCAGCTTCCGGGCTTCTGCCAGGATCCTTTCTCTCTCCTCCGTGGTGAAAAGAATCTGGAGGAGTTGACTCCAATCGTCCCACGTGGGCTGGTGTGTAAATAAAATAGAATCTAACAGGTTAATTAAGCCACTGGGTTTCTCAGAGAATGGGGGTGTCTGCATTTTCCAATTATAGAGGTCACTTGTGGAAAATGACCAATAAATAACATTCTGACATCCCTGAGCATCTGGGGGTCCTATGGCCCTTAAGGGGAGGGCCATGGAATCTGGTTTGAGGCCCATCCTATGAGCTCTGTCTCTCTGGGTTCTCCCTCTGGTAGTGGGTCCCCCCGCAGTACCGTGGGTACCACCTCATTCCCTCCCCAGCAGCTGGTAAGGGTATGGTGTCATAAGGAGATTCTCTTCTTGTGGGTCAGTGGTGGATGGTAGGACCGGGTAGAGGGAAGGACCAGGGGGAGTTGATGGCTTCTGGGGTTTCTGGCTCTTGAGGGTGAGAATAGTTGGGTTAGGGGAAATGAAGGGTTTTAACTATGGAGTGGGTCATTCTACCAAGACCTGTCACATGGTGACATAGGGGACCTGATCAGGGTGCCCAGGTTTTCCATATATTACATCTTTAACTTTGTAAATTGTGGGAAGACCTAAGGTACCTTCCTCCGGCCACCCAACTTTAAAAATTGGCCATTTATTCTGGCAGAGTATGTGTAACTGGTTCTTTTTTACTACTAACCTTAAGCTAGCTGCCCCCTCCCAGATGTCTCAGAAATGTTCAAAGAAAAGGCTCATTTTCTCCTTTTTTCTTTTTAAAGAAGATTAGAAAGGCAAACAAAGCTGCTAAGAAGTAGTAGAGATAAGCTATAGCCACAGGTTCTCAGATGGACCAATCCACAGGGGCGTCACTACCAAGTCCAATACTAGTAACAAAGACAAAGAGCACAGTGAGTGCCAAGCCAAGGCTGCACCATGCTGTGAAGGGTACAGGACACATAAAAACAAGAATGTCAGTAAGGCAACTTCTAAAGGAGAAAAGTTTGGCAGGGTTCCTTGGAGAAAGAGGTCTGCAACCTACTCAAAAATGTCGTCAGGGGCACTTGTTTCAGGGTGAGACCAGTCCCTCATGAGGCACTGACAGAAGCACTTAAAGGAACAGTTTAAACAAAGGTGGAAGGACATTCACAATAAACTAACTGAATCTCACTCAGTGCCCATGCTCTGAACGAACCCAGGAACCAGACAAAAGCAGTAAGGGAAATTCTCACTCAGTGCGCATGCTCTGTCCGAACCTGTGAACCATACAGATAAACCAAACTAATGGTGCTGGCATCTCCAGCCTGTAACCCAGGCCAAGTAGTGACACAAAACTACCATGCAGGAAGACAGGCCTAGTGGGGACTCGAGACCACCACTCAGGCAAAACCTGAACTAAACAACCAGGCGTGTGAGACGTCTCTCATGCCCATGATCAGGACCCTTGTCTGCTTAGGTTTTTGACCCAACAATTACCGGGGTGCCAATACAGAAACAGAATAGGCACATACAGACAGTACCTTCATTCATAGCAAATTCACCAGCCGGCTCCTGGATCACTCCGTGTGGGATGGGGTCTCAGTGGCATACATCTTGGTGGAACCCAAATGTTGGGACTGAAAGCTTAGCTGAGAGACCATGCACACATGGAAAACTAAGGAGTTTTTATTTCTTAACAGGCATATGCAAGGGTCACTCCTGCCATCAGAGTGGCTGCAGGAGAGTGGCCCTGAAACAATGGCCAGGGAAGTTCTTATACATTTTCTTGTGAGTTACTATGGGTTGCAATAAAATGCTGGGGAAGGTAGTTGAGGGAGAAGCCTGTGTGTGGTCACCTATTGGTCATTGGGGAAGGCCTGGGGATTCTAATAGGTCAACTGTCCTTCCATGGTGGGTCGTCTCTGCTGGGGTGAGTTATGTGTGACTCCCTGATTGGTTGTTGCCCCCCTGGGTGTTTTACCTGGTTTTCGGCTTGTGCCTGTTGTGGAATTTCCTGTGGCCCTCCTCCCCATCCCCTCTACCTCTTCCCTTTCCTTGGTTCTTTGTTCCCTTTTATCTACAAAATGGAGTTACTACTGTCTCTTCAGGTAGAGTGCCGTGGCATCACAGCTCACAGCAACCTCCAGCTCCTGGGCTTAGGCAATTCTCTTGCCTCAGCCTCCTGAGTAGCTGGGACTACAGGCACCCACCACAAGGTCCAGCTATTTTTTGTTGCAGTTTGGCCGGGGTTGGGTTTGAACCCACCTTCCTCGGTATATGGGGTGGCGCCCTATGCACCGAGCCACAGTTGCCGCCCATAGACATTTTCTATAATGCTTATAGGTCAGGGTTTTTGGTGTACCTGTTACCATAGTCAGGTGATAGGTTGGAACCCCAAACCAGGAACTCCAAAAACAGAGCAAGCACAGGCCACTCCATTTTGAGCATAAGGCACTACATGGTGGCTGTTCAATCACCTCTCCTGAAACCCCCCCCCTTCTGGGACCCAGCCAAAATAAATGAGAAACTAGTGAATACATTGGCTCCAAAGGGGCTAAATCCTAAATGAACAGAATGGTCTCAGCAAGACGACAGCTGGAACTGTACCTGGCAACAGTCACTATTACACCAAAGTAACACTCTACCCTTCCTACCCTAACTAAAACCTTTAAAAGATAAGCACTGTTGCTCTTTGGGGATGATGCCTGTTGAGTCTCAGCCTGCCTTCACTGAGGCACCAAATAAACTTTGGCTATTGCACTACACCTGGCTTTGTGACTTGATTGAGTCGACCATTACCTTAAAACAGGTATGTTTTTACCTCTTCTACCCTTCTTACCCTTCCCCCTTCTTGATTTCTAAGGTCATTTATATCTTTTTGTGCCCATGCATGCCCATTGTTTAATGAGTACACGTGGTGTTTGTTTTTCCATTCTTCAGATACTTCACTTGGGATGATGGTCTTCAGTTCCATTTAAGTTGTTGCAAAAGACGTTTCATTCTTTTTTATGGCTGAGTAGTACTCCACCACACACACACACACACACACACACACACACACACACACATATATGACATTTCTTTATCCACTCATGAATTGATGGTCACTTACATTGATTCCATATCTTTGCAATTGTGAATTACGTTGTGATAAACATTCAAGTGCAGACACCTTTTTTGAGAGAGTGACTTCTTTTCCCTGGGGTAGACACTCAGTTTGAATGGTACTTCATTCATTTCTATGAGGAATCTCCATACTATTTTCCATAGAGGAGGTTTGTTTTGTCAAACATCAGGTGGCAATATGAGGTTTCATCTCTAGATTCTCTGTTCTGTTCCATAGATACATGTTTCTGTTTTTATGGCAGTACCATGCTATTTTGATCACTATCAACTTGTAGTATAGCCTGAAGTCTGGTAATGTGGTAGCCTTGAGATTTGTTCCTATTTCATATAATTGTATTGGCTATTCAGGATTTTTTTCTGATTTCATATGAAACATAGAACTGTTTTTTCAAAAACTTATAAGTATGACATTGGTATTTTAGTGGTGATTGCATTAAATCTGTAGGTTGCTTCAGGAAGTATTGCATTTTAATAACTTTGATTCTTCCAAGCCATGAGCATGATACATTAACATCCTCTGCAATTTCTTTTCTCAGTGTTTGATAGTTCTCTGTAGAGATCCTTCACATCTTCAGTTAAATATATTCCAAGGTATTTCATTTTCTTTGATGCTACTGTGAAGGGTATTATATCTTTGATTTGATTCTCAGCTTGACTGAGATATAAAATCAGTGTCATAAGTCAGTAGCCTTCAGACATGCCAATAATAGTCAAGGATGTGTAGCTGAATTCTATTTGCTAAGATTAAGATTTTATTGAATATTTTTGTGTTGATATATGTTAGTGATACTGGTTTCTAGTTTTCTTTTTTGTTGTTGTTATTTTGTTTTTTCCTGGTTTTGGTATCAGGATGATATTTTCCTTTATAGGAGGAATTAAGTAGCTTCCTTATGGATTTTGCAATATTCTGAAGGTTTGGTAGAATTCTGATATGAAACCTCCTGATCTAGGACTTTGTTGGGAGATTTGTTATTGTTGTTTTTATTTTGGTGCTTAATATTGGTCTGTTCAAGAGTTCTGTTTCTTCCTGTCTGAGTCAGGGAGGTAGTGTGTTTCCAGGAATTTGTACATCTTTTCCACATTTTCAAATTTATGGGCATAGAGATTTTCATAGTATTCTGTGGTGATATTTTCTATTTCTGTAGTACCTGTTGCTATGCTATTTTTTCTTTTTTATTTCTGATTAAGCTTATTATAGATCTTACTTTTCTGTTTTTAGATAATCTGGCCAAGGGTTTACCAATTTTGTTTATCTTTTATTTTTTTTTTTTTTTGAGACAGAGCCTCAAGCTGTCCCCCTGGGTAGAGTGCCATGGCATTACAGCTCACAGCAACCTCCAACTCCTGGGCTCAAGCGAGTCTCTTGCCTCCGCCTCCCAAGTAGCTGGGACCACA
>CAUYTI010076815.1:0-26372 GCA_963575145.1 Galago senegalensis | reverse complement strand
GCCTCCCAAGTAGCTGGGACCACAGGCGCCCGCCACAACACCTGGCTATTTTTTGGTTGCAGCCGTCATTGTTGTTTGGTGGGTCCGGGCTGGGGATTCGAACCCGCCACCTTAGGTGTACGTGGCTGGCGCCTTAGCCAGTTGAGCTACAGGCGCCGAGCCAAATTGTTGTCTTTTTAAAAATTATGTCTTTTTTTCTGTTTACTGTTGGTATAGAGGTATACAAGCAATTTTCTAGCTTCTTTTCCAACTTTCAAATTTTTATTTTTAGTTATTATTAACCAGTCTTATATCCAATAGGAAATAAGAAAAGCATGAAGAAGCGCCAACTATCTGACTGAACCTTACTAAATCTAATATAATTTATCTGTAGATTCTCTTGCTTTTACTAATGCTGACCATCATATCATCTGAAAGAAAAAAATCACTTTCAAAGCTGTAAAGGTCTATGGGTGTTGCCTGTGGCTCAGTGAATAGGGTGTCAGCCCCATATACCGAGGGTGGTGAGTTAAACCCAGTCCCAACCAAACTGCAACAACAAAAAAATAAAAAATAAAAAAACTGTAAAGGTCTAGCTCATACCCCAGCCTGCCAAAGTCCATGCTCAAGAAGACTCCATTGATAAATCAGTCTTTTTGGCTATTATTTTTCTTATCTGTTTCCATATGTAAACTGCACTGACCATGTTCTTTTTTTCTTTTCTTAGAGACAGAGTCTCATTCTGCTGCCTGGGCTAGAGTGCCAAAGCCTCACTCAGGCTAACTCACAGAAACCTCCAACTCCTGGGTTCAAGCGATCCTCCTGCCTCAGCCTCCCAAATAGCTGGGACTACAGAGACAGAGCCTCAAACTGTCACCCTGCATAGAGTACCATAGCATCACAGCTCACAGCAACCTTGAACTCCGGGGCTCAAGCAATTCTCAATTCTCTGCTTCCACCTCCCTAGTAGCTGGGATTACAGGTAACTGCCACAATGCCCAGCTATTTTTTGTGTGCTACCATCATTGTTGTTTGGTGGGCCTGGGCTGGATTCAAACCTGCTAGCTCAGGTGTATGTGGCTGGTGCCTTAGCCACTCGAGCCACAGGCACCAAGCCTAATTTTTCTATTTTTAGTAGAAATGGGGTCTCCCCCTTGCTCAGGCTGGTCTTAAATTCCTGATTTCAGGGCCAGGCACAATGGCTCACTCCTATAATCCTAGCACTCCAGAAGGCCAAGGCGGGTGGATTGCCTGAACTCATGGGTTCAAGACCAACCTGAGCAGGAACAAGACCCTGTAATCCCTCTGGGCATTATGGTGGGTGCCTATAGTCCCAGCACTTGGGAGGCTGAGGCAAGAGAATTGCTTCAGCCCAAGAGTTTGAGGTTGCTGTGAGATACGACACCAGGGCACTCTACCCAGGTTTAAAAAAAAAAAAAAACCTGATTTCAAGCAATCCTCACACTGTGGTCTCCAAGGGTGCTAGGATTATAGGTATGAGCCACCATGCCTGGCCAATCCTGTTCTTTAGAAAACATCTATTAACACAGCCAGGTGTCAATAGGATCAAGTGCCCAAAGATCTCAAGATACATAGGACTAAGGAGCAACTAAATGAGGAGGCCACAGTGAGGCAATGGCTGTACAGTGGGTGGGGAAGGGGAAGGTAGAACATGGAAACAGTGAGCACACGCCACTTTTGGCAGGGGTAAGGAGGGTACAAGATGGTTCAGTAATCTTTTACCTAATAAAATAGCTCCCTGATTACCCAAACACAAAGCCTTGGCTAGTAAATACTTCTCATTGCTTCCTAAAACAGTTTGGTTTTTGTTGGTATTTTTTTGTTTGTTTTTTGCCTTGGTTTCTTTTCTACTGCATCAATGAGTCCCATACCTCTGAGGTAGAAGGAGAGAAAGTGGTGCACAAGGAAACTGCCATCTGTCTTTGCATCACAGAGTAGAGTCAGTTTCCCCTATAAGTGACAAGGAACACAAAAAGATGAATTAGATTCCTTGGGGAAAGGTCAACTTGGTGTAGAAATCTAATCAATCTGTACACTCCAAATTTCTGCAACTATAGAGTATAATGTTTAATGATAAATATGCTACGTTTACCTAAAAAAGAAGAAAATAAATCAAAATTATGGCAAAATTAATTACCAAAGTAATAAGGACTAAGTTACTCATGTTAGGTAAGCATACTTCAGCCTTTACTTTCTCAAGACAAAACAGAATAAAATTCCTTCTCTTCCTCCCCCTCATAATCTTACCTTAGGGAGAATTAAAGCCTGAATGAAGGCTGCTTTTACCATCAGACAACAATAAAATTAGGCTGCCAGGATTGAAAAGGACCTTCAAAAAGGTCTTCTGATCTAACTTCCTATTTCTAATTCTGATGCCAATTCTGTGTTTTGTAGGGTAGGTGAGAAGGGAGGAAGTAGTTGTTGATGGAGACTTCCAATAGTAAAGTTTTCCCCATGCCCCTGCTTACGGCAGAGCTGTGATCAAGAGCCCTGGGGTGGCACCTGTGGCTCAAGGAGTAGGGCACCGGCCCCATATACCAGGGGTGGTGGGTTCAAGCCCGGCCCCGGCCAAAACTGCAAAAGAAAAAAAAAAGAAGAGCCCTGGAAAGACCTTTAAAGGTGGTCTCTGCAGTGTCTGGTTGCCCTGCTACAGGGCAACTTCTGTCAGTGACAGGGAAGGTCAAGAACAAGAGGTACTATACATGCCACCTCCTTGCCATGTGATCTTAGGCAAGTACTGGGCTTTAGTCTTCTTTTTCACGTACAGGATATGAAAGATCACACTATCAGACCTTGAGAGTTTACTACAAGTGTTGTCAGCTTGAATCCTCCATTCCCTCACTCTGAGATCTTTGAAAGTGCCAGTAGTAATTGGAGGCTTGGACAGATTACTGGGCAACTACTATAAAATCCACAAAGATCTACTGAAATTTGCCCGGCACTACAAAGTCATAAAAAGACTTTACACACATGTACACTGGCTGCCTGAAGAAGCCCATCATTTCATTAGGCAGACAAAAGTTATGATATAAAACAAGATATGCTCCTAAAAGAGGTGACCCCTGCGTTAAAATGCGAAAGATTTCGAGGTGTCCCAGAGTATGAGAAGGAATGAAAAAAACAGTGGCTGGGCTGTGGTGTTGAAGGCGGACCTGATGCAATCCAATGTAGGTTGCTTACAGCTTCCAACAACTCAATTAGAGACCTCGAGGAAGAAGTTTAAGAGCACGCATTCAAGAAGACATGCCCAGTGCTCGGAGGTAGTTAAGAAGCTGTTCCCACTAGAACCGCGGAGAACCAAACTTTTCTTCAGGGTCAGTTCCCTAATCACTTCTGAGTTCCTAAAACCCATAGCCCCTATACCGGTGAACAAGCACAACGTTCCCCAATACGCGACTGTGAATGCAACCCAACTAAATTGTGGGACATGCTTCCTAGGAACTTTTAAGAACACGCACGGCTTCTGAGAACATACGAAAAGTTCCGTCCAGAAGCCCGCCTTCAGCAGGCCTAAGTCTCCGTCTCCAGCCCCAGTCCGAGGTCAGCCCTCTCCGAACCACAATTCCCAGGCGCCCATTGCCCGAGGTCGTCGCGCTTTTCCAACCGGGTCATGTGCGCTGCGTCCCGGATGTAGTCTACAGCTACGCTCCCTGGACTGCCCCCTTCCGGACCACGCGACATCTTGCCTGCTCCGCCCTGTCAGGGGAGATGTTGAGAAGGTTATTGAGTTCCGGGAACATTCCGAGCTCCGAGAACCAGCGCTCTGGATGAGAAGCTGAGGTGCCACAGAGACAACGGAGCCTGCAGAGTCCATACACTCATACCAGTCTGGAGCGAAGGGGTGCGCATGCGCAATGCCACTCTGGGAGCTTGCGGTGGCCAATCAGGCGCCGCGATGCTGCTGCCCGCGCAAGCGCTTCGATGCTTATCACGTCCAGGGTGGCGAGAGCGCTTACGTCTCCGCGGCCCGGAGTCAGTCTAGATCCTTGCGGGTGCGCGTGGCTTGTGAGCCCTTCTAGTGGCTCTCAGTGACCCACGTGACGGGGTCATCTTCCCTTAACCTTGATCTCTAATCAGTCTTAGGCTTCCATCCCTCCACAAAGTTCGGTCGAACGCCTTGTGTGTGTCCCGCAGTGCTAGGAGCTTAGGCTCATCCGTGAAGGACACAGGCAAAGATGCCCGCCCTCACAGAAGCAGAAAACAAGCATAATAAACCCAGACTGTATCTTGAAAAGTTCTATAGAGAAAAGCAAAGGCAGGAAGGAGTAAATGGGGATAGAGAAAGGTTTCAGAATTAAAAAGGCCATCAGGCCTTTCAAGCAAGTGTGATTGAAACATGCCATGTATGCTCCTCCTTGGGGCCTTTGTGCTTTTTCCTTCCTTGCATGATTCTTTTCCTGGATATTCAGCCAATTAAAAATTCCACCACTTGGCTTGGTGCCCACAGCACAGTGGCTACAGCGCCGGCCACATACACTGAGGCTACCAGGTTGGAACCAGACCGGGCCAGCTAAACAACAATGATGGCTGCAACCAAAAAATAGCTAGGCGTTGTGGTGGGCGCCTATAGTCCCAGCTACTTGGGAGGCTGAGGCAAGAGAATTGCTTAGGCCCAAGAGTTGGAGGTTGCTGTGAGCTGTGACACTATGGCACTCTACTGACGGTGACATAGACTGTTTCAAAAAGAAAACATTCCACCACTTTCCTTAGGTCTTTGCTTAGGTGTCAATTTATCTATGAGGCCTTCCCTGAATACCCCATTTAAATCGCAAACTGTCCCAAACACTTCTTTTTCCTTGCTTTTATTTTTTACATAACATTTGTACTGTGTATAGTTTTGTTCTAGCTCAGTCAGCGTCCTGTTACTAAGGACAAACATGTAATTCCACCAAAGTCAAGTTTATTGACTCATTGCAATGAAAAGAGTTTGTTATGAGACCTCTGAAGCATAAACAAGAGACCGGTGTGAGTGAATGGACTCTGCAGGCTCTGTTGTCTCTGTGGCACCTCAGTTTCTCATCCAGAGCACTGGTTCCGTGAGTTCGGAATGTTCCCAGAACTCAATTTAAATGAATTGGTGTTTTGATAGACACAAAGCAAAGCACAGCTGTGTGTAAAGGGGTCATAATCTGGCCTGGACTGCAAAATGGACCCAGGGTCCTATTTCTGTGGAAACTACAAGGTTAAAATAGATAAGGAATGTAGTCATTTATCTGAAGCTTTGCACCTGTGATGGAAATTGAGGCTGCTTCTATGTGCCAAAGTGACTTTGATCCTGCACACTAGAATGGGATGTTTTATGCTTACTGATACGTGAGAAAGAGAAAAACAGCCACTGACATCCAAAAGCTGTCCTGGCAGACAAAGCAAGGTCTTGGTATTCTCCTCTTGAGCATAAACAAGTTCACAAAACCTCAACAGACTCATTGTGATGGATCAAAATAAAATTAGACCACTTCGTAATCTTGTTAAACATAAAACATGAATGTTGCCCAAGCCCCAAACTACCAAACATCTCATTTCCTAGGTATTAAAAGAACTGCTTCCTTACCAATCATAGATTTAGCCTGATACTTTATCACATACAGACTTTGCAAAGTAAGAGTTATTAGAAGCCGGGTGCAGGCTCGGCGCCTATGGCTCAAGTGACTAAGATGCCAGCCACATAAACCTAAGATGGTGGGTTTGAATCCAGCCCAGCCCGCCAAAGAACAATGAGGGCTGCAACCAAAAAACAGCCAGGCGTTGTGGTGGGCACCTGTGGTCCCACTTGGGAGGCAGAGGCAGAGAATCTTTTGAGCCCAGAAGTGGGAGTTTGCTGTGAGCTGTGATGCCATAGTATTCTACCCAGGGTGACAGCTTGAGGCTCTGTCTCAAAAAAAAAAAAAAAAAATAGTAATAGCCGGGCATTATGGTGGGCGCCTGTAGTCCCAGCTACTTGGGAGACTGAGACAAGAGAATTGCTTAAACCCAAGAGTTGGAGGTTTCTGTGAGCTGTGAAGTCACAGCACTCTACTGAGGGCGACATAATAAGAGTCTGTCTCAAAATTAAAAAAAAAAAAAACTCCGGGTGCAGTGGCTTCTGCCTGTAATCCTAGTACTTTAGGAGGCTAAGGCAAGCGGATTGCTTGAGCTCAGGAGTTCAAGACCAGCCTGAGCCAAGAGAGAGACCCCTTCTCTACTAAAAGTAGAAAAACTAGTCCGGCGTTGTGGAGGTACCTGTAGTCCCAACTACTTGGGAGGCTAAAGCAAGAGGATCACTTGTGCCTAACAGTTTGAGGTTGCTGTGAGCTATGACACCATGGCATTCTACCCAGGGTGACAGAGTATGACTCTGTCTCAAAAAAAGAAAAGATTTTACCCAGAACCCCATAAATGCATCAATGTACAAAGTTATGATTTAATAAAAAACAATTTTAAAAAAGATTTATTAAATTGCCCAGTCATAGAATTAACCCCACTTTCTGACAGTATCCATTCCCAAGGAAAGCTGATCCTTAAATCCTCCTGGGAATCACCTCACTAGCCCAGATCCTATAATTACTTCCTAACACACTCTTTTTTTCCCCCAACACATTCTTCTTTTTTTTTTTTTTTTTCAGTTTTTGGCCAGGGGTGGGTTATGAACCTGCCACCTCCAGCATATGGGGCCAGCGCCCTACTCCTTTGAGCCACAGGCACCACCCCCCAACACATTCTTAATAAGTCACCCCATGATTCTGTATGGTGTGAATTCTCCCTCACAGTCATGAGTAAGAAATTCAGAATTTGCAACAACAGATATGTTCCTAGTGGTTGTTGCCTGAAGTAATTGACATGTGATTTCAAAGAGCAAAATCCTGTTCTTAGAGAACAGAGGTTTTTAGTAAGAAAGCAGTAGTCGGCTCGGCGCCTGTGGCTCAAGTGGCTAAGGCGCCAGCCACATACACCTAAGGTGGCGGGTTTGAATCCAGCCCGGGCCCGCCAAACAGCAATGATGGCTGCAACCAAAAAAAAAAAAAATAGCCAGGTGTTGTGGCGGGCACCTGTGGTCCCAGCTACTTGGGAGGAGGAGGCAGGAGACTCACTTGAGCCCAGGAGTTGGAGTTGCTGTGAGCTGTGATGCCACGGCACTCTACCCGGGGTGATAGCTTGAGGCTCTGTCTCCAAGAAAATGAAAAAATTAAAAAAAAGAAAGCAGTAGTCACGCAAAGAAAGGGATTGTTATGAGACCACAGCTGGAACATCTCCTTGAGAGAAATGTTGTTTGTTGTTAAAGCTGGCTTTATCTGGGTTGATGAATAGCAGGTTTTTATACTCTGAGCTAATTTTACCTTTCTTACTTTTCTTATTTATTTTAGCCTTCATACTATAAGGCAGGAAGACTCGGATTTTTGCCTGGCTTATTTACTGATATTTCCTCAGTGCCGAAAAGAATGGTAGGCACATGGCAAGTGCTCATTTTGAAGGATGAGGTGTGTATTTTTTCTGAAACTTGCTTTATTTTTTCAATATTGTGTTGGTAAAAATTATTCATGTGGAACTGTGTAAATGGAGGTTATTTATTTTCATTGTTATATCTCACTTATCCATTCTCCTGTCAAATGTTGCCCGGCATTCAGATCTTTCCTATTATGGAGCAATGCTGCCGTGAATATTCTTATATTAAATACATAAAGTTTAGTGTGCATGTGCAAGTCTGTCCCAGGGGATAAAACCCGAAATGGAAAAGCTTCACAGCTTCAACTTTACTCCATAATACAAAATTATTTTCTTTTCTTTTCTTTTTTTTTTTTTTTTTTGAGACGGAGCCCGGAGCCTCAAGCTGTCCCCCTGGGTAGAGTGCCGTGGCATTACAGCTCACAGCAACCTCCAACTCCTGGGCTCAAGCAAGTCTCTTGCCTCCGCCTCCCAAGTAGCTAGGACCACAGGCGCCCGCCATAACGCCTGGCTATTTTTTGGTTGCAGCCGTCATTGTTGTTTGGCGGCCTGGGCTGGGGATTCGAACCCGCCACCTTAGGTGTATGTGGCTGGCCCCTTAGCGGCTTGAGCCACAGGCACCGAGCCACAAAATTATTTTCAAAAATGATTGTAACATTTTACATTCCCACCAGCAATTGTAGAAGAGTTGCAGTTCCTTGACGATGCTTGGTATGGTCAATCAAATGGCCAATGGCTACAAAATTTTAGCCATTCTAATGGGTGTGTACTGATATCACATAGTGCTTTTAATTTACATTTCTCTAGTAATGAATGATCTTGAGCATCTTTTCATGTGCTTATTTGCCATGCATATGATTTTAGTGAAGTGTTTGTCTAAATTTTTTTTTCTTTTTTAAAAACTGAGTTGCTAGCTGAATGTGGTGCCTGTAATCAGCCTGTAATCATGCCTGTAATCCTAGCACTCTGGGTGACCAAGGCGGGTGGAATGCCTGAACTCACAGGTTCAAAACCAGCCTGACCAAGAGTGAGACCCCGTCTCTAAAAGTAGCCGGGTGTTGTGGCGGGCACCTACAGTCCCAGCTACGAGGGAGGCTGAGGCAAGAGAATCACTCGAGCCCAAGAGTTTGATGTTGCTGTGAGCTAGGATGCAACTGCACTCTAAAGGTGACAAAGTGAGACTCTGTCTCAAAACAAACAAACAAAAACTGAGTTACTTTTTTTCTTGTTATTGAGTTTCAAGAGTACTTTCTATATTCTGAATACAAGTTCTTTATTAGATATTTGCTTCTCAAAGATTTTCTCCACATCTGTTATTTGTCTTTTCTTTCTCATAGTAGTGTCTTGAAAAACAGTTTTAAATTTTGAGAAAGCCCAATTGATCAATTGATCTTTTGTGCATTGTCTAAAAAAATATGGCCAAACACAAGACCAAAAAATGTTTTTTCCTATGTTTTTTTCTAGACATTTTATAATTTTAGATTTTACATTTAGGTCTATGATATTTAATTTTGTATAAAGTACAAATAAAAGTTTTCTTCCCTTTTTTCTTTTGCTTGTATGTGTGGATATGTAACTCTTCCTGCACTTTTTAGACTTTTCTTTTTCTTTTTAGAGACAGAGTCTCACTATGTCACCCTCAATAGAGTGCCATAGCATTACAGCTCACAGCAACCTCCAACTCCTGGGCTTGGGCAATTCTCTTGCCTTGAACCCACCACCCTCAGTATATGGGGCCACCCCCTGGATAGTTTTTTTGTATTTTTAGTAGAGACAGGGGCTCACTCTTGCTCAGGCTGGTCTCAAACTCCTGAGCTCAAGCAATCAACCCGCCTCATTCTCCCAGAGTGCTAGGATTACAGGTGTGAGATGCCTCACCCAGCCTTTTTTTGTTTTGTTTTTTTTCTGAGACAGGGTCTCACTCTGTCACCTAGGCTAGAGTGCAGTGATGTTATTATAACTCACTGCAACCTCAAATTTCTAGACTCAAGTGATCCTCCTACCTCAGTCTCCTGAGTAACTGGAATTACAAGTATATACCACCATAGCTGGCTAAGTTTTCTGTATTTTTTTTAAGTTTTCTATATTTTATAGAGATAGGGTCTTGCTCTGTTTCCCAGGCTTAGATTAGTTTTGTGTTAAGTCTTTAGATATAGTTTGAGGACAACTGATATCTTTTTAATAGGAAATATTGACTCTTCCTATATTTATCCATTCTTTTATTTGCAAGTTTGTTTTTGTTTGTTTGTTTGTTTGTCTGTTTTGCTGGAGCTGGGTTTGAACCCGCCACCTCTGGCATATAGGGCCAGCACCCCACCCTTTTGAGCCACAGGGGCCGCCCTATCCATTCTTTTATTGATACTGATGGATTAGTTCTAGTTTTTTCCCTAATTAGAAAGATACCCTTGTGTGGGCAGTGCCTATAGCTCAGTGAGTAGGGCACCAGGCACATACCCAGAGGCTGGCGGGTTTGAGCCCAGCTCAGGCCTGCTAAACAACAATGACAACTGCAACCAAAAATAGACGGGCGTTGTGGAGGGTGTCTATAATCCCAGCTACTTGGGCAACTGAGGCAAGAGAATTGCTTATGCCTAAGAGTTTGAGGTTATTGTGAGCTGTGACGCCACGGGACTCTACCTAGGGTGACAGCTTGAGACTCTGTCTCAAAAAAAAAAGAAAAGAAAAAAAGAAAGATGCCCTTATGAACAGACTCAACCATGTCTCTTGGTACACATGTGCAAGAATTTCTCTAGGGTATGTATCCTAGTTAGAATTGTTGGGTTTAGGCAGAGGTGTGAATTTACCATAAAGTTAATAAAGCTAATCTATTATTCATAATGTTGTATTTTCTTTTCTTTTATTTTTATTTATTTATTTTTTTTTTTGCGACAGAGCCTCAAGCTATCCCCCTGGGTAAAGTGCCATGGCATCACAGCTCACAGCAACCTCCAACTCCTGGGCTCAGCCTCCCACGTAGCTGGGACCACAGGCGCCCGCTACAACACCCAGCCAATTTTTGGTTGCAGCCATCATTGTTGTTTGGCGGGGCCGGGCTGGGGATTCGAACCCACCACCTTAGGTGTATGTGGCTGGCGCCTTAGCCACTTGAGCCACAGGCGCCGAGCCAATGTTGTATTTTCTTAAAGAAAATCCTCTCTACTCCCAAATGTATAAGGTTTAGGTCCCAGAATACCTGGAGTTGCACCCAGTTGTAGTTTAAGTGCATGTTGAACAGTCTGATGCGACTATGGAGAATTCCTACAGAGAAGGATATGATGCAGGAAATTGAGTAGAAGGATGATGGAAGAACTGGAGGAATCCAAGGGGAAAGAGGATTCTACATAGCAATTAGAAAGCTTGACCCTCCCCTGTGCAGGAGTGTGCTCCTCTGTACTGGTGGGGCTGGAGGCCACAAACTACACCTTCCAGATTACTTTGCCAGCTGAATTTCAGCTCAGCTTTCCCAGGGAGACATTGGCAGAAGGCTAGAAAGCAGAAAAAAGGAAGAGCCATTTTTTGTGCCACTGGTGACTTGTCTGACAGGCTCTTTGTCAGTGGTGGGTAATTGTAGGCTCCAGCAGTGCTGTGATGGTTCAAGCAGCCACAGGAAGAGTGAGTGTGGACTCCTGGTTTCTGGAAGCAGAGGCAGCAGCCATGCCTGATAGAGCTCTGTGGCTCCCATCGCTCCCTCTTTGTCCACGGTCCTGTCACGCCCTCAGTCCACCAGATCTCTAGCTCTGTTTTGATCCACAGGCCTTTCATATGTCCATTTTCTTTTTTTCTTTTTTTTTTTTTTGAGACGGAGCCTCAAGCTATCCCCCTGGGTAGAGTGCTATGGCATCATGCTCACAGCAACCTCCAACTCCTGGGCTCAAGCGAGTCTCCTGCCTCAGCCTCCCAAGTAGCTGGGACTACAGGAGCCCGCCACAACGCCTGGCCATTTTTTGGTTGCAGCCATCATTGTTGTTTAGTGGCCCAGGCTGGGGATTCGAACCCGCCACCTTAGGTGTATGTGGCTGGTGCCTTAGCCGCTTGAGCCACAGGCACCGAGCCACATGTCCATTTTCTTTCCATTAGTCATGCCTTCCCAGCTCCATTCTCTTCCCTCCCTACCAGGAACAGGTGACAGAGCTGACACATGCCCTCAGTGTCTTCTTCTTGTTGGCATCCTAAGAGTGTCACCTAATCTATGGCTCCCAGCCCTGGATGTATCCTTAATCCACTTCATTGCTTCTGGGTGCTGGTGACCATCACTACTGAAAAACAGCAAGGGCCCTGCCCACCCTGCTCCAAACACTACTGCATCTGTTCCCTTTGCCTGCCTGTCTCTATGTTGAGGAGTTGTTGCCTCCGAAGTGCTGCCTGATCCCTTCACCCTCTGTGATGGGAGAGTTTTCATACCCCAGAGTTGAAGGTTGAACCCACAGACCGCTAGCAAAAGAAAAGAGAAAAAGGAGGAAGCAGGCTTAAGCTATCTCCTGCACACCCGCCAGAGGGCAGTAGATGTTGGCTAAAGCTGTCAGTTAACAAGTCCGGGGCTGGTGTGGCGTTAGCAGGCTAGTGCACAGTCCCGCTGCCAGCAGTCCTCTGAAGTCAGGACCCGCAGCACCTTGTCTTATAGCCATTCCTCCCCATTGTCCCTGCTCCAGCTTGCCTTTAGCCCCCCTCTCTGGAATCCCAGCAGTGGACTCCTGCTCCAGGGTCCCCCTTCCTCAGGAATGTCCCGCTGCCCTCACTCCAGTCCTCACACTCATTGTACAAGCCTAGTTGTCCTGCTGCTCACGCGCTCCAGCCCCCACTGCCAGGCCTCAGATAGGGTCACACCTGGGGTCCTTGTGCTTCTGTTCCTGTTTTCCCTCCAGATGTCTGCAGGGACGCTTGCCTTGAACTCCTCAGGTCTCTGTTCCCTCTGGCCTTCCCTGGGCACACGGAATGGTAGATGCTCCACCAGATCCCCTTTGGATATGGGACTGTGGGAGGAGCAATCTCAGGACTCTCCAGCTCTCTTCTCCAGGGCCCACCCAAGCTATCTGGAGCCTCACCTGAGTTCACACCAGGCCCAGGGCAGCCTTCGTTTGGCTACCAAGTAGAGTGGAGGCTGCAAGGGATTTCCATCCTATATAGGTCGGACAGATTATACCCACTCTCGCATTTCCCATTAGGGGGCTTGCATCACCATTCAATTCAAATGCTCCTCTTTGTTGGGCTTCCACTAAGGTTCAAGTTCTCCCTCTGTCCAAACTTCCATCCTTCCCAAACTTCATGTCAGCATTTGCTTCTGGAGAACCCAGTATGCGAGCACTTGTGCCCTGCCACGCCCTCCCTGCTTTCTTCTCTCTACAGAACATTTCTGTATCTAACTCACAATTCAGTTTGCTTACCCGGTGCCCTTCCTCACCACATATAGAACGTAAGCTGGGTGAAAGCAAGGCTTTTTGCTTTTCTTCTTCTTCCTTTTCCTCTTCCTCTTCTGTCTTGCTTTCTTGCCCAGGCTAGGGTGTAGTGGTGTCATCACAACTCACTGCATCCTAAATTCCCGGGCTCAAGGGATCCTCCTGACTCCATTTCCAAAGAAGCTGGGACCATAGGTGTGCCCCGCCGCTCCTGGCTAATTTTCATATTTTTTTGTCAAAACAAATTCTCACCAACTTGTGCAGGCTGGTCTCAAACTCCCTCAAGTAATCCTCCTGCATCAGCCTCCCAAAGTGGGATCACAGGTGCAAGCCACCATGCCCAGCCATCTTTTCTTTATTATTTATTTATTTAGAAACAGAGTCTCAACCTTCACAGTATATCCAAAGTCTGACCACTTCCCACCTGCTTTGTGACCACCAGTCCACTCTCAGCCTCCAGAATCTCATGCCCAGATCAGTGTAGTAGACTCCTAACTAGTTCTCCTGCTCCAACTCTTGCCCTAGACTCAGCTAAGTGATCCTTTAAAAACTAAGTCAGAGGCTGGGAGTGGTGGCTCATCCCTGTAATCCTCAGAAGCTGAGGCAGGTGTTAGAGGACTTAGATATCAGCCTGAGTGAGAGCAAGACCCCATCTCTACCAAAAATAGAAAAACTAGCTGGGCATTGTGGCTGGTGCTTGTAGTCCCAGCTACTTGGGAGGCTGAGGCATGAGGATTGCTTAAGCCCAAGAGTTTGAGGTTGCTGTGAACTCTGATGCTGTGGTACTCTACCCAGGGTAACAGAGTGAGACTCTATCTCAAAAAGTAAGTAAGTAGGTTCAGGGCCTATAGCTCAAGCAGCTAAGGCATCAGCCGCATACACCAGAGATGGCGGGTTTGAATACAGCCCAGGCCTGCCAAAACAACAATGACAACTATAACCAAAAAATAGCCAGGCATTGTGGTGGGCGCCTATAGTCCCAGCTACTTGAGAGGCTGAGGCAAGAGAATCGTGTAAGCTCAGGAGTTGGAGGTTGCTGTGAGCTGTGATGCTACGGGACTCTATCCAGGGTGATAGCTTGAGGCTCTGTCTCAAAAAAAAAAGTAAATAAGTAAGTAAACAAATAAATACTAAGTTAGACCATATCACCATTCCGCTAAGAACACTCTTGTGGCTCCCACTACATTCTGAGAAAAGCAGACCTAAAAGACCAGGTTACATTTCTGACCTCACCCTTCCAGTAGTCTCCCCATTACTCACTCCTCTCCAGCCACATTGGCCTTCTTGCTGGTTCTTGAACAGGCCTGGTAGTCACTAGTTCCCTCTGTCTGGAATGGTTTTCCCTCTGTACTTGACCTGTACTTTTTTTGAGACAGAGCCTCCCAAGTAGCTAGGACCACAGGCGCCCGCCACAACGCCCGGCTATTTTTTTTTGGTTGCAGCCGTCATTGTTGTTTGGCGGGTCCGGGCTGGGGATTCGAACCCGCCACCTTAGGTGTATGTGGCTGGCGCCCTAGCCAGTTGAGCTATAGGCGCCGAGCCTTAAAATAAACTTTTAAAAATCAAAGTATAACTATACACAGAATGTACATAAATCAGAAATGTAAAGCATGATAAATTATAAAAAGTAAGCATATCCATCAATCACTAAAGATCAGGAAATAGTTTATTATCAATATCCCTTGTGACTACTACTCACCCCAAAGTATCTATGATCCTGGCTTCTAAGACCACAAAATCGTATTACTATTTCTGAATTTTATATAAATGTAGTCTTAATATGCCACCATCTTCATTCACTCTACACGCTATACGTGGGATTCATTCATATCAGTACATACAATAGTTTTGTTATTTCTTATTTAATTCTGTTTGACTATAAAAATAATTTAATCATTTTACTGTCAATGAGTATTTGAGTAATTTCTAAATTTTGGCTATTTATAAGTAGGGTGCAGGCTCAGTGCCCATAGCTCAGTCGTTAGGGCGCCAGCGATATACACGAAGGTAGGCAGGTTCAAACCCAGCCCAAGCCTGCTACCAACAGTGACAACAGCAACAAAAAAAAGCAGCCAGGCGCTGTGGTAAGCACCTGTAGTCCCAGCTACTTGGGAGGCTGAGGCAAGAGAAAGCACTTAAGCCCTAGAGTTAGAGAGACCTGTGACGCCACGGCACTCTACCAAGGGTGACATAGTGAGACTGTCTCAAAAAACATAAATAAAAATATGAGTAGGGTGCTAAAAATATTCTTCAATATGTATGCAGGTCTACGTTCTGTTGTACTGCAGAGTATATTCTAGAAAAGAAACTGCTGCGTCATTAGCTATGGTCATGCAGCCCATTTTCCAAACTGCTTGTGTTAATACAAATCATACTTCCACCTCCCCAGTGTAGGAGAATGATAGTTGCTTCTAACCTTACTAACGCTCAGTAATATTTGTCTATTTTCACCATTCAGTGAGTATATATTTTGATATACTTCATTATGATTTTAATTTGTATTTCTCTAGTGACTAAATATGTAGAACAGTTTTTCATATGTTTATTATTTGAAAATCCTCTTATGAAGTGTCCATTCATATCTTTGCCCTTTTTTCTCTTTTTTAATGAGACACAGTCTCATTCTGTCGACCTGGGTAGAGTGCCATAACAGCATAGCTTACAGCAACCTCTAACTCTTGGGCTCAAGCCATCCTCTTGCCTCAGCCTCCCCAGTAGCTGGGACTATAGGCGCCCACCACAACACCCACCACAACTTGTGAGCTTAGGCAATCCACCTGCTGTGGCCTCCAAAAGTGCTAGGATTACAGGCATGAGCCACCATGTCTGGCCTTAAATGTGAAACTATTAAACTTCCAGAACAAAACATAGGAGAAAATGTTGGTGATGTTAGACTGGGTAAAGAACTGTTAGATATAAATAAAAGCTCAATCCACAAAAGAAATGTATAAACCTTCTTTTCTAGACAGTCTGTCTCTGAATTAAACTGTATTTCACTAAAATTAAAACCTTCTGTTCTTCAAAAGAATCTCATAAAAATGAAAAAAATACACAGACTGGGAAAAAATGTTTGCAAAGCATACGCCCAATGAAAAACCTCTATCCATGGCCTGGTACGGTGGCTCACATCTGTAATACCAGCAGTCTGGGAGGCTGAGGCAGGTAGATAGCCTAAGCTCACAAGTTCCAGACCAGCCTGAGCAAGAGCAAGTCCCTTTCATTAAGAAACCACTCGGCACCTGTAGTCCCAGCTACTCAGGAGGCTGAGGCAAGAGAATTGCTTGAGCCCAAGAGTTTGAGGTTGCTGTGATCTCTGATGCCACAGCACTCTACCAAGCGCAATAAAGTGAGACTACTCTCAAAAAAAAAAAACAAAGAAAAGAAAACTTGTATCCAGAGTAAAGATCTCTCAAAATTCAATAAGAAAATAAATGACCCAATTTAAAAAATAGGCAAAAGATTAGAGCAGACATTACGCCAAACAAAAAAATATTTAGAAAGAAAACACATGAAAAGATTCTTAACATCATTAGTCATTAGGGAAACGAAAAGAAGAACCATAATGAGATGCCACTTCATAGCTACTAGAATGGCTAAAATTAAAAGAATAACCACAGCAAATGCTGTCAAAGGTTAAGAGAAAATGGAACTCTCATATGTTATTGGTGGGAATTAAAGTGGTAAAACCACTTCATAAAGTTCGGCAATTTGGCAATTTCTTTACAAATTATATATATACCTACTATATTATGATCCAGCCATTTCACTCTAAAATATTTACCTAAGAGAAAAACACACAAATATTTAAACAAAGACTTGTACATGAATTTTCATAGAAGTTTTATTTGTAAAAAACTATAATCAACCCAAATGTCCATCAATAGGCAATTGCTAAACAAATTATGACATATTCATATAATGAAATACTACTCAGCAATAAAAAGGAACAAGATAAGGATACAAGCAACAAAGTAAATTAATCTCAAAATAATTATGCTGTGGCTCGGCACCTGTGGCTCAAGCAGCTAAGGCGCCAGCCACATACACCTAAGGTGGCGGGTTCGAATCCCCAGCCCGGACCCGCCAAACAACAATGACGGCTGCAACCAAAAAATGGCCAGGTGTTGTGGCGGGCACCTGTAGTCCCAGCTACTGGGGAGGCTGAGGCAGGAGACTCGCTTGAGCCCAGGAGTTAGAGGTTGCTGTGAGCTGTAATGCCACGGCACTCTACCCAGGGGGATAGCTTGAGGCTCCGTCTCAAAAAATAATAATAATAATAATAATTATGCTGAGTGAAAAAGACAAAACAGAAAACCAAGAACAACAAAAAAAAAATAGATAAAATGTACTAAAACAAAATTTAAAACTTTTGTGCATAAAAAGTTTTCTTTCCAAATAGTCCTAGGATGAAAAGATGCTCAATATTGTATGTCATCAGGAAAATGCAAATGAAAACCACAATGAAATTCTTCATACTCACTAGGATAACTATAATTTTAAAAAGAAAATAACATTTTTATATATAATAAAAGTTATATTATATATATCTTACAGCACTTTAAAAAGGTTTAAATGTCATATGGCCTTCTGTAAGTATGAAATTCCACCAGATTTCTATCCTTTTAGACAATAAACATCTTGCAGGACAGGTTCACTCAATACATTATTTTAGCAGCACATTTTTTTTTTGAGACAGAGTCTATGTCGCCCTTGGTAGAGTGCCATGGGGTCACAGCTCACAGCAACCCCAAACTTTTGGGCTTAAGTGATTCTCTTGTCTCACCTTCCCAACTAGCTGGGACAACAGGCGCCTGCCACAAGGCCCAACTATTTTTTTGTTGCAGTTGTCATTGTTGTTTAGCTGGCCTCGGCTATGTTCGAACCCACCAGCCTCAGTGCATGTGGCGGGCACCGTAACCACTGTGCTATGAGCACTAAGCCTTAGCTGCAGATTTCAATTAATCTTCTACTGGGAATGAGGTACTTGAAATTTCTAGTAACAGCTAAACACACAATAGACCACTGGGTTCACTAGATCCTCCATCCATTTTTTTATTGTGGTAAAATACACATAAAAATTTAACATCTTAATCATTAAGTGTATAGTTCTATGATATTAAATACATTCTGAATGTGTAACCATTACCACTATCTCTCTCCAGAACTGTTTTCACTCATAAAACTGCAACTCTACACATTTCAAAACTGCTGAGAATAAATTTCAAATGTCCTCATCACAAAAATTTTAAGTATTTGAAGTGACTGACATGTTAACTAGCTTGATTTGTTATTCCACATTTTATTCATAAATTATAACATCACTTTGTACACCAAGAATTTATGCAATTTAAAATTGTCAATTTATAATTTTAAAAAGCCTAAAATTCTATACCCATTTAACAATAACTCCTCATTCCTCTCTCACGCCACCGGCTGGCAATCACCATGTAACCTGTCTCTATAAATATAACTACTCTAGATACCTCTTGTAAATGGAATCATACAGTATTTGCCTTTTGTGACTGACTTATTTCATTTAACAAAATGAAAATGTCTCTAGAAGTAGCCAGGCATTGTGGCAGGCACCTGTAGCTACACAGGAGGCTGAGGCAAGAGGATCACTTGAGCCCAAGAGTTTGAGGTTGGGGAGCTATGACGCCATGGCACTCTACTGAGGGTGACAAAGGGAGACTCTATCTCAAAAAAAAATTATCTACCTACAGCATACTTCTAGTCATGAAAACATCACCAAACTTCTAAATAAAGACCCAAAACACTTCTGATACTAAACATTAAAATAAATGTAAGCTACACATCCATTTCAGATATATTAATAAAAACAAGTAACCTAATTACCTACCCAATTTTTGGCAAACCAGTAGCAGTGGTGGTGAGCTAAATCAAAGAACAAATGTTTGCAAAGCAAAAATGGTAAAGAGCACTTCCTACCACCATGTAGTTTTTAAAAAATAAACAATAGATATGGTGAGCTGGCTGAGCATTTTCATACTGCATAGTGTATTGTCATGCATTTGTTATGATTATAAACTTTACAAACCATTTTACAATAATTTACGTTCATTTATTCATTTACTTCCAATTTGCTTATTCCAGTCCTGGATCGTGAGTGGCAGTATCCTATACTGGCACTGGCAGCCCAGAGCACAGGTTAAAACAACCCTGTTTCCCCCTCTCAAACAATCCTCCCACCTCAGTCTCCTGAATGGGGAGACTACTCAGGATGCCATTCCATCACAGGGCACACTCACACACATACCCTCTCACTCAGGAGACTGGGACAATGTAGATATGCCAATTCACTTAACACAAACATCTCTGGGATGTGGGAGGAAACCAGAGTACCCAGAGAAAACACACACAGACATGGGGAGTCAAACTCCACATAGGGGGTGGCCTTGCCAGGAAGTGATTTTCTTCTTGTCAACATCACTAGTGAAACAATGTTGAATGAAACCACATTCTTCAAGGAATTACTGTATGTAGTGTAAGAGTCCAACTTCATTCTTTCACTAGATTCTTAAACTCTATTCAACAAAGATGCCCATATAACATTTCTCACTAATCCATGTTTCTTGGATAATATTCATTTATCCAGGAAAAATTATTTTCTAATTGTTTATCAACATAATTATAGGCTCGGCGCCTACAGCTCAACCAGCTAAGGCGCCAGCCACGTACACCTAAGGTGGCGGGTTCAAATCCCCAGCCCGTGCCCGCCAAACAACAATGATGGCTGCAACCAAAAAAAAATAGCCGGGCGTTGTGGCGGGCGCCTGTGGTCCCAGCTACTTGGGAGGCGGAGGCAAGAGACTCGCCTGAGCCCAGGAGTTGGAGGTTGCTATGAGCTGTAATGCCACGGCACTCTACCCAGGGGGACAGCTTGAGGCTCTGTCTCAAAAAAAAATAAAAAAAACATAATTATAGAATCTAGGTGATGGGTATATGACGTTTCATTTTATTAACTTCCTCAACTTTTATCCATCTGCTTGAATATATTAAATATTAAAAATTTAGAAATAATTTACAACATCTATTATGCTTGTTAACAAATCTCAAGTGCTGGGTGATAATTAAAATAAAGCAACAGTTCTGATTACAGTCTTTCAGATGCTAAGTAACTACTCCAGAGTGTATATTCCCTCTTAGTACTTCAAATGTTAACTAGCTAGCCAATCTTGGGGTACAGAATAAAACATATACATACCATATATTTGAAATTAGGCATTTTAAAATATAATTCATTAATATCCCAAACATAGCTCCATCAAGGACTTCTAATACAAATTACTTGTGTTCAATTACTTGTTTTCAAACCCCTCTTCCCCCACAGACTATAAGTTTCTCTCACTTAGGGATTTATTCATTCTTGATATCCCCCTCATCTACTTAAATTACAGACACAAGGTCTGTGTGCAACAAATTCAGTCCTAGAGTATCAGATTCTATTTGTCAGGCACTATCTTTAGAGCTGAGGATATATCCCTGACCAAAAATGACAAAGATGTTCACAGAGGGCATAGTCTAGTAGAACACCATTAAAATGAATGATGAGGTTGGACTAACTGATCTTTAAAAGGTCCTTCCAATAAATATACTCTGTGACAAACCACATTTCTTGGGGTGACCAGTCCAATCCCCAAGCTTTGTGAGGAATCACCATATTCTCAATGTCACCATAAATTGTAACCAACCAGACAGTGCCATAAACATGAGGCTTATGAGCGGAGTGCTGCCCAATGGTACTTTAAAGAACATAATCTTGGCTTGGCGCCTATAGCTCAAGCGGCTAAGGAGACAGCTACATATAACAGCTGGCAGTTTCAAATCCAACCTGGGTCTGCCAAACAACAATGACAACTATAACCAAAAAATAATAGCCAGGCATTGTGGCGGGTGCCTGTAGTCCCAGCTACGTGGGAGGCTAAGGCAAGAGACTCGCCTGAGCCCAGGAGTTGGAGGTTGCTATGAGCTGTGATACCAGAGCATTCTACCCAGGGTGACAGCTTGAGGCTCTGTCTCCAAAAAAAAAAAAATAAATATTATATATATATATTTTTATATATATATATATATATGTATATATAAAATCTCATCCTCCCATAATTTTCTCATTTTCTTATCTGAATTGGTTAAATGGACCACCACACAATAATAGTAGGCTACAGAAATAATTTGTGAGAGAAGAATCACACAGCTTCAAAGTATTTCATTAATCTTTCCCATAATCAATAGTAACATATTTTTCTCAATTTTTTTTTTGAGAGTCTCACTATAGTGCCCTTTTAGGGTGCCATGGCATCACAGCTCACAGCAACCTCAAACTCTTGGGCTTGAGCGATTCTCTTGCCTCAGCCTCCCAAATAGCTGGGACTACAGGCACCTGCCACAACACCCAGCTATTTTTTCCTGCAGTTGTCAATGTTGCTTTTTTTTAGCTGGCCCAGGCCGGGTTCGAATCCACCAGCCTCAGTATATGTGGCTGGCATCCTACCCACCGAGCTACAGTCACCGTCCAATATATTTTTCTTATAAAACAATGTATTGTGAACACATTCAGTAGATTTTGAGTTTTGCATATTTTGCTCATTTTCTAGTTATTGCTGGGCCAATGGTTCTCAAATTGGGACTACAGATTCCTAGAGAGGGTTCAAAAGGATAGTAATAGAAATCTTTAAGTTAATTTTCAATATATTTTTATAATCTAATAAATCAGAAACTTAAGTCTATAAAGTTACACCCACTAGGGGCAACTCTTGTGGCTCAAAGGAGTAGGGTGCCAGTCCCATATTCGCTGGAGGTGGCAGGTTCAAACCCAGTCCCGGCCAAAAACTGGGGGAAATAAAAAAAGAAAGAAAAAGAAACAGTTATACCCCTAAATAGTACCACCTCAATAAATAGGTTAAATACATTTTTTTTTCTTTTTTGAGACAGAGTCTTTGTCACCTGAGCTGGAGTGCAGCAACCTGCAACTCTTAGGCTCAAACAATCCTCCCACCTAATTTAAAAAACAAAACAAATTTTGTAGAGATCGGTCTTGCTATATTGTTTAGTCTGGCCTTAAACTCCTAGACTCAAGCAATCCTCCTGCTTCAGCCTCCAAAAATGCTAGAATTATAGGCATGAACCACCATACCCAGCCTAGGGCTTATTCTTTAATAGAAGATACTTTAAAATATTTCAAATTCACATGGGGATTATGAAAAGAATATAATACAAGCTAATAAAAAAAAAAGGTTGGAGACCACTGCTCCAGAACCGTAGATTCAGAATATGGTGAATTTATTAGGTAATCAAATTAGTATCAGAAAATTTTAATTTACTTTGGTGTCTAAAGCAACTGAAGCTTTATATCCTCTGCCTAGACCAGTGATCTTCAACTGGTGTGCTATGAGAGGACCTTAGGTGTGCCACATATTTAAAGATCATTAATTAAATTATTTTCAAAGGAAATTCAAAGCAGTAAGTATATTCTTTTTTTAATTCTTTTTTGATCAACATAATTTAAGTGCGCTGCAGAAGATTAACTGTAAGTTCAAGTGTGCCGTGAGAGAAAAAAGTTGAAGAACACTGGTCTAGACTCTTAAATGGCACTAACAGAGCAGTGGTTCTCAACCTTTCTAATGCCTCGATGTATTTTCATTGTTACAAAAGGGTTGGGACCCACAGGTTGAGACTCACTGAGTAAAGGGTCTAATTCTAATAGGTGCTTCTATAGGATCTAATTCTAATTGGTCACTACTGCTGATACTATCCACAAAAAACAATATACTAACACAGAAAGCTCCACATGGTATACTAATTTTAAAAGGGCAATAAAAATGGTATATACAGTATGACCCTAAATCTATTTTTTAAAGTCTTAAGATAAACATTTAAATCTGGTTATTAGGTAGCAAGATTCTGATGATTTTCCCTATCTTCTTTAAATTTTTTTTATTATCTGAACCATTTTTTAATAATTCACAGAATTGTATAATTATGCTTACTTTCATCAAAAGAGAAAAATAAAGCTATTCTAGTTTATTAAAAGCCTCGCTAATCAGATATTTTAACAAAATATTTTATGTTGTACTAGAGACAAAAGACAAAATAGCAGTAGACATTCTAGAAAATTCCTTTGTCTGGCTTTTCAGTGGTATTTAAATGATTTTATTTAAAATATTTTCTAAACCACAAAAATATATACACAGTCCCTTTCCTAAATGAAAGAGACAAGGGAAAAACAGTGCATGGTGGAAATAACCTGAATGATCTATTTTAATTAAATCTGATCATACGTTCATAAATTTCTCAAGGGTATTCTTTTCTTCAAAATGTCCATTACTTCATAAAGCTGTTTCTCCTCATTTGAGTAGTTGTAAATAGTAAAAGGAAACAACCACCATGTCTAATGTTCTTAGATTCTGAGCAACCTATTAGCTAACTTTTCTCCCCTAACGTCATTAAAATCTAAACTTACCCTTTGAGAGTTTTTTTTTCTCCTTAGTACCACATATTTTACATGTTCATATAGATGTACTATGAGACCCTATACTTATTTTCTAGTTTTAGAAAAAGTTATGTCAGCACATTGTAAAAGTGGGCATTTCCTCAAAGATTATATAACTTTTCAGAGGAAAGACGAAAAAAATAGCAAATAGTGTTGCAAAAAGAACCCTGGAAATCTTAAAATGCATGTAGCTCTATCAGGAGCCAGCTGTACATGCCTACATAAGCTATTTCTCATTTAAAAAGGGACTTTGAAACTAGATGTCCAACAATTCCATTCAATAAGCACTTGGTAATAAATTTCTACGTGCAAGATACGCTATTAGATGTGGTGTAGTTAAGGAAACCAAAACAAATAGATCTATCTTGAAAGATTTATAATCTAATAGGAAAAAACTTTTTAAAATAAGCCAACCAGCTTTTTCTGTGGTATGATAGAACATATTTTAAACTTGCTAAGTAAATACGAAATGCTTTTAAAGTACAAGATACTTATAAGTAAATTTTTTAAAATAAGGAAAAAGGCCAGGCATGGTGGCTCACACCTATAATCCTAGCATTTTGGGAGGCTGAGGCAGGAGGGCAGTTTGAGGTCAAGAGTTTGAGACCAGTCTGAACAAGAGCAAGACCCTGTCTCTAATGAAAATAGAAATAAGCTGGGTATGGTGGAGTGCACCTGTAGTCTCAGCTACTCATGAGGCTGAGGCAGGCAGATTGCTTGGGCCCAGAAGTTAAGTTACAGATTGCAGAGAGCTAAAATGATGCCCTGCATTCCAGCCAGGGCAAGAGAGTGAGATTCTTTCTCAAAAGAAAAGAAAAAAAAAAAAGACAAAGATGATTAGCAGTCTCTCATATAACTATATGTAACAGAAACATAAAAACAGATCAACATTGAAGTAATTTCTCCTTAAAAATTATTTCAACATGCACTTACTGCAGACCCTTATGTTAACAAGAACAAATACAAGAATATTCTTTCTCAAGCAATGTATCAAGAAGGACTGAGCATATGTTAACACTCCCTTTCCACTTAAAATCCCATAAAATGTCAGAAAACTTTTTAATAAAATAAATTCATAAGAGCATGGAAAAACAAAGAAAGCATAGCACCAGCCGTCAAGACCACAAATACCCAAAAGATGGAAATGATTTTCACATCTAAAGATTATAACAAGAAATCACAAAAAATACATAAAAAAGAAGTCACAGAAAACATACAAATAGCCAATAAATAATATAAAATGCTGCTCCTCTGTAGTAATGAGAGAAATGAAATTAAAACAATTAGATCATTTTTATCTAACAGGTAAAATATCAAAAACAAAAATAAAGGTTTGGCAAGGACTTGAGGAAAAAGGACTCTTTTTGACTACTGGAGAGAAGATAAAGTCTGTGAAAAAGATAATTTGTTAATATGTACCAAAATACAAAAAGTGCACATACCATTTCCCACTTTCACTTCTAGGAATTTAACCGAAAGGATATGTTAATATTTGCTCACATATGTTCATGAATGCTCAGCATAATGTTTCTTTAACACTGGGTGAAGGAGAAAGTTATTTAAATGGCCAATAATAATGGAATGGTTAGGTGAATTATGCCTCATTTCATAATATGAAATATCATGTAGCATGAAAAAGTACCTATATAAAAAATACCACCTCCCTCAAGGAAAAAATGCTGTTAAGTCAAAAAAGCAAGTCACAGAATAGATCACAATATATATTTCTCAAAAATCCTAGTTTCTTTGAAATATTTACCCTCAGACTATAATACTCATGACCCCTGTCACTCTGCCTCATTCACAGAAAATCTTAGCACATAAATTTCAAGCTCTCTCCAGCTAGTCATCATTTCTGAAGATTACAGTATTGGTATGCACTAAGTATGTGCTAAGTTTCTTTACCTTCTCCTTAAATCTTTTCATCCATCCCACTTCAGCTGTGTTTTTCCATACTCATACACTAAATCTTGTGATGTCCAATAACTAACCAGCTCCCAAAGCTCACATTTAAGCATTTTACATTTAGACCATCATTTCCTAGCTTTCCAGCTTTATTTGTATGCTAGCAATCCTACTTTTACAATTCTTTTTCACTATTAAAGCTTTTAGTGTATTGACCCTACCACTCTTTCTCTGTCCACCATGTCTCTCATGTCTTTTCCTTAAACAACCAAAATCCATGACCCAAAATTGTTACTTCCTTACATACAACCCTCAAGTCCAGTGCATCTCTCCCTCTGTCATACTTCTGGCAAAACCCTAACCCTGGTTAAACACAACGCATCACTTACTACAAATATGTCCTAGCTGCTCTTATTCCCATCGTTGCCTCACGAGGTAGAGACTGCTAGTTGCCAATCCAATATACATTTTCTCCTGCCTTCCTAAGGAAATCCTGATTTTACTCAGGAAGTTAAGGCAGCTAGCTAAAATACTACACTTCCCAGCCTCCCTAGTAGCTAGAGGGATTCTGTGACATAGGACTATAAAATAGAGGTGAAGTCTCTGGGTGGGGGGCATTTAGACAAAGCTCTTTAAAAGGACCCAATTCCAGCCAGGTAAGGTGGCTCACACCTGCAATCCCAGAACTTTGGAAGGCCAAGGATGGAAGATTGCTTAAGGCCAGGAGTTAAAGACCTGCATGGGTGACAGAACAAGATCCTATCTCTACAAAATAATTTTTTAAATTAGCCAGACATGGTGGTATGCACTTGTAGTCCCACCTACTTGGGAGGCTGAGGTAAGAGAATCACTTGAGCCCAGGAGTTTGAGGCACTCCAGTCTGGGCAACAGAGCAAGATTCCATCCTTTTTTTTTCTTTTCTTTTTTTTTTTTTTTGAGACAGAGCCTCGGCTCGGCGCCTATAGCTCAACCGGCTAAGGCGCCAGCCACGTACACCTAAGGTAGCGGGTTCGAATCCCCAGCCCGGACCTGCCAAACAACAATGACGGCTGCAACCAAAAAATAGCCGGGCATTGTGGCAGGTGCCTGTAGTCCCAGCTACTTGGGAGGCGGAGGCAGGAGACTCGCTTGAGCCCAGGAGTTGG